>WOGN01000131.1:0-31563 GCA_015342105.1 Leptinotarsa texana | reverse complement strand
AAGACAATATAAATTTAAAAAAAAAATTCAGACTATCAAAGATAAATAGAAATTATAATTTAATAAATCGTTTCTTGATAATCATATATAGTAACAAAAAAATAGTCAATATATAAAGGCGTTATAAAGAATTTTTTTAAAGAAACGGTTTTGTTTTTAAAAATGCATACATATGCATCAGTGATGAAAATTCCCCCAAAAAATTTTCAAATATCTTATAAACAATACATTTATTTACAGGAATTTTTTAAACAAATAGAGCTAAAAATTATGAAAATTCATTTTTATGTAACTTTAATTAATGAGAATGAGAATAAATTTGAATAAAAAAGGATCCATTGCTTTGATTGAATTTTTCACTTTTTAGCGTCTTTGATTATTAATAACAAAGTGGAAAATTATTTTTTTTTCAATTTATTCAACGGTAACCTTTTTTGAAGGCAATCAAGAAAAGCTTCAATAAGTGAACAAATTGAGATTTTAGTTTAAAAATTATCAGGGTTTTTATGTACATTTGAAACTTGTGAAGTTAATTAACTAAAATATACCTAATAAAATAATCATGCGAAAGAAATGTTTCCATGGATTTTCGTTCATTCAAGTGTCTAGGAGGTATGTGATTTTTTTTTCTTAGTAATGATACTTAACGGGTTAAAATAAATTTTATTTTTCAATGGTCCGTATCGGTCAGCGCGTGCGAGACGCGCATTCCCGCTCTCAGCGCTATTTTTGCCTTTGAATTAAAATTATAAATATTGGTGATACGAGTTCCGGAAGGTAAAACTTTTCTTTAGGAAATTTCCTCCTCCTTAATGATCGTTTTTCAAATTTCGGATATTTCTGATATTTTCTGAGATATTTGCAAACAACCAAACCCCCCTTCTTTAAATACTACCGGAGTTTTTTCCCAACAACAAATCGTTATTTTTACACCTCGACACGTGTTTCAATCACCAAGTGATCATCTTCAAAGAGGAAGATTAAAACTGACGTAAAAATAACGATTTGGTTTGGGAAAAACTCCATTAATATTCATTACTACACCAAAGGTTCCAAACAGTGCATCATAAGTACCCCCTTTTTTATTAAATTGTTTATAACTTTTGCAATATTTTCGGTGCCCTTGGACAGAAGTTCCAAAAAAGGTTCTTGTGACCCAGACTATTTGGTCTTTACTACAATTGAGCAGAGCCTAGGTTAGTCTAGATTTTTATATTTTATATTATGGACGGATAATATAATTAAAAATCGAAAATAGTAATTTTTTTATATTTTACTTCAATTATTTTACATTTTGCTGGTGATTCACTTACTTCATAGTTAGAATTATATAAACATCTGTTTGTAACTAATAATAATTATCCTTGATAAATATTAGTCCAAAAAAATAGGTTAAGAGGTATCAATTTAAATTTTGAAATATGTAAGCATCTATCTACCCGGAGACAACAAGAAACCAAAATACGAACTAAACCTTGAAAATTATTCATCACAAGAAATGAAACCAACGCAGTTGCATTCTTTTTTCATCACTTCTTTGAGAGAGGCTGATTGAATTGATTATGTCGCGCGATAGTTTTGATTCTGTGATAACTCTTGAGATATAAATTTGTATTGAATAGTATACATAGTAATTATGATGAAAATGAAATATTCAAGAAAACTGACATATTTATGTGATTAGAGTTAATATCGTATCCGTCTAAATACAGTTATCACATTATATGTGACCCGAGATGTGACAATTATTTCTAACATTAATTAACCTTGTAGATCTATGAAACAAAATGTAGTTAATTGTTTTGTGATCCCTGCCTTCGCACGGGTAGCATCACCGCTCTGACTTCTTACGGATTATATCGTCATATTTCAACCAATGTATACAAAACAATAATGAATTATACCCTCAAACTTTTGTCTCGGTTTATTGGTGAAGACCATGTGGAAGTCCGTTTGAAACTTTTGAGTGTATCGCATTCAGACAGACGCAGAGGAAGGACTTTTTTTATGTTTTATAATATATAGTGATGATAAATTGATGGATGTAGCCGTTACTACGTAGTCATGATGAAAAGAGAAATGAAAATTTCTATGTTTTTTACCACTTTTATTTGTAACTAACGTTACTGCAGTTTCGTCCTATATGGACATTCTCAAACTTAAACAATTCAAAAAAACTCGAATAAATATCTTTTTAAAAGTGCTGACATATCTCATTCATATACAACTCTTTATCAGATTCTCTATCAACTCAAACAAATTCAGTCAATTTGAACATGTGAAATTTCCTTTCAGAAATCTGAAAACTCTTTTCTAGTTTGAAAGACGAAGAAGATATCACGAAATTGAAAAATAAAATTACTTCTCACAACAGTGGTAGTTAAAAGTAAATCTGAGAGAATTGAATGGGCAATCTATCTGGGAATGCGATAATGGAGATGGAGGTGAAAATGTAGCCGTAACTACGTGGTAGGAGATCATGATGAAAAGAGAAATGAAAATTTCTATGTTTTTTACCACTTTTATTTGTAAGTAACCTTACTGCAGTTTTGTCCTATATGGACATTCTCAAACTTAAACAATTCAAAAATTTTCTGATAGAAAATTTTCACATACTTAGTGTCAGAGAAATATTGTCTAGGACTGAAAGAATTTCAAAAATGCAAACATGTCAACAAATCATAGAAAGCAAAATAGTCGTTTCAAGCAAGTGGCACTGCAATTCATCCACAAGGTCACTGGGATATGTCCCTTGAGGACGCCAACACGATGTCGGCAGTTTCTCGATTCGTTCAGTGCGGTAACTTGCGTTATCCATTACTACTACAGATCCCTGCGGAAGTTTTGCAAGTATGCATTAAAACCATTTTCGAATACTGTGACATCCATTTCTTAATTATAATCCTCATTTTCTTCGATTGAAATAGCATTAATCCATCTTTTACGAATCCCTCACTGCTGCCTATGTGAATGATGATTAGTTGACGACTTTTTCCAATTGGTTGTTTTAAGCCAGTGGACGATTCTTCCATGAAGGCTTGTCTTTTACTTTTGATGTTTTGGTCTTGCCAAACTTTCGAGACGGTATGTCCCTCATTGACCAATATTTTACTCAAATAAAAAATAGATTTACCCAGTGTTCTGGCTATCTTATATTCTTCTAAATACTTTCTTTTAAATTCTACAATCTCTGATTTTTCTATCAACATGATCTCTCTATCTTCCTTAATCTAGTTCTCATATCAGGAAAAAAACTGTCTTCAGAACAGCTGTCAAAACTTTATTTGATTTAGGTATTTCATTTTTTGTGAAGAAAGAGTGTTAGATTAGGTTAGGTCAAAAATGAGCAGGTCTATTCAACCTTCACCGCAACCCGCAAGAGTTCATTGTGGCTCACGCATATTCACACTCAACCAAATAAACCCAGTTTCTCAATGAAGTCTATTAATTTGTGTATGGTGAATGGTCTTTCTGGTCAGATGGTGAGAGTACAGCTCTGCCAAACTATGAAAACCTGATAAGGTCTCCATCGGGGCAGGTAGAAAGTATAAGTTCTGCTGTTTTATCATTTTCCCAACTTGGACTGTCGGACGGTAGTCCGACACTCCTGGTTATGATGCTGATGATAGTGACCTGTGAGAAGGCCTGTTAGACATCGTAGTTCATTTCTATTATAGTCAAACAACTGTTTGGTATCAAGCTTCGAAGGGTGAATAAACGCCTTGGAGTGAGCCAATCCTGGGAGATTCTGCCAGAAGTCAGTACATCTTCTTGCCACCCATGTTTTCAATGTTTGTTTGGCAAAGCCTAAAGCAATGCCAATGACATGTTCTGGTCCAATGAATTTGCTTGCAACATCCTCTTTTGCAAAGGAGTCAGCAGCTTCATTGCCTTCTAGGCTAGTATGGCGGGGAATCCAGACCAGAGACAATGTGTTAGATCTTCCTATCATTTTGGGCAATTTGCTACCAATTTAGACATTGCTCGGTAGGATCCAAGAGCTTACAACGTCGCTGGACTGTCCGAGAATATTTTTATTGACTGTATGAGGTTGGATTCTTCCATTCACTCTGCACACAATTCAATAGCGTAAATTTCCACTTGAAGTAAAGTCGCATACGTTCCTAAGCAGATTGATATGCTTGTCCTGGGTCTGCGACTGAAAACACCTGCACCAGAACCTGAAGGTGTGTTTGATCCTTCTGTGATCTTAATATTTCCTCCTTCCGGAGGATCCAGTCCTCTCTTATTAGGAACAATACTTTATAAGGCAGTTCGTAGTTGACAGAGATGTTTTCACTGTTTTTTATGTGGTGATATTTGCTTACCCATATTATTTATTTTATTCCTCACACTTTCGATAACCACACATTTTCTTGTGTTCTTTCTGTCAAATTTCTTTCTGATCGTGTGAACAATTGGATGTTCGGAATACGACGATTCGGGTATAGCTCAACATATTCCTTGCCAAAAGAGGATTTCTATTTGATTTTGAATAACTAAAAAGCATATCAGTCCTTTCATCATTTGAATACATCTTTGATATGTTCATATCAATAACGCATTTATTTTTTCTGCCATAGAAACTAAGTAAAGCCTAAACGTTCAAGATGGTAAATGAATTAAGATGCTATTTGATCTCACCAAGTTATACAACAATCGAATTTTTACTAAAAACTGATATTTTCGTTATTTACAGGATTGAGAATCATAAAAAATATTACGAATTATAAGTGGTTAGCCTTGAAAGAAGGATTACGGCAATACAAACATTTACAAAATGAAAAAGTACGAATTTTCATTGAGTTAGGGTTTCTACCATCAAATTTATTGGGTTGTTTGAAATATATTTTTGAAGAAATCGAAACAGCCTACAAAAAAAGTAAGGACAGGATTGTAATTTGAAATTTTTGTTACTGATGGTAGTTATTTCAAATGAAACGCTGTAAAAATATCAAACGTATTGTGGATTTATTGTTTCATCAATATCTGTGATGAATAAAAAATAAAGGTCCGTACTTAAGTGAAATTACAGTGTCCATGTTGACATGAAACGTTTTATCAAATATTTATCATTACATCGTCATAGTACACTTTGAATACAATAACATTTTTTTCCATTTTTTGATATTCTCCGAAATATCAATTCCATTTGAAAAAAAATGAAAAACAACATTTTGGGTTTTCCCCATGTAACTCGAGAAGGGCGAGAGTCACAGTAATTGTTTTCCGACCATGTTTTCCTATTTAATCATCTTCGTATCTGTTATGGTTTGGAATATAGTAATGTTACCATATGATAAAAGAAACAGCCTGTATATACCATCCTTGCTGCCAACCGAAAGGGTGGTCTATAGTTCCACGCCAGACTAGCTCTGTACAATTTAATGAAAATAGGTCAAATTATTTGCAGTTGTAGAAGAGCTGGAAATCTACCATCCTGTCCAGTAGGTGGCGCTACGTAGTATGTATGTAGTAGAAGATGCTATGATAACTTTTTTGTCGACCTGCCAATCTTTCTTTTTTGGGCGTTTAGCGTTTAGCGTTTAGCGCCTGTTGTTATCAGGAGTTGAAATTTCTAGGAGAGTAGTTTTCTATCAAGAGCTTCAACGTTTCTTTACTAAATCTTGTGAATTCGTGTGCTTCGAAGTGAATCAGAGATACTCCCACAGAACTTCCTCCAAGACTCCCGTTTTGCTTTTTTAATATCCTTGTTGTATGTCGTTACAGTAGTTTTATAAATCTCCCAGTTACCTCGAGTGAATAATTGCCAAACTTCTGTTCTTTATTTTTCAAGGATTTTTTTCCACCAAAAAAGTGATGGTTATATTTTTCAATCCCCAGTGAACAATTCTCCTACCTTTCTTGCCCCGTAGGGAAATTTGGATGGCTACTACGAATTGGGTGAAGAAGCCTGTAAGCAATAAATAATCTAATATCCTTCCTGATGCCACAGACATGCTGTGGGTTTCACCCCAGGGTACGCTATTACCTCACCGGGAATATTGATCAGTACTTGAGAAGTTTTTACCAAGAACGTATGAAACGGCCTTGGCATGTTGTGAGTTTGTCTGCGAACACTTGAAGTTAACGAAGTGTTGCCGCAAACTGAGAACTCCTCCACCCAAGGAGGGAGAAGATGAAGGTTCCTTAAGGATATTTCCACCTCTCTTCCCATTATAGAGGGATGTGTAAGCTCTGCTGATGAGATGAATAAATCTACCGTTTCACCGTGTTGCCTGTTTGGTTTTTGGATCACTTTGTCGAGAAAATTTTCGTCTTACCTTTCGAAGAGCCAAGTCCAGCCATTTCTCTGGTTTTCTTGACGAGATCTTAGCCGTCTTCGTCTTCTGAGAACCAACTGGTTTCCCAGCTTTAGGAAATATACTCTATAAAAATAGCTGAAATCTTCAATGATAATTATACAAGTATTCTGAATTATAGCAATAATCGATAGTTGAAAAAATGAATCTTTTTTGGGATTCGATAATTTAACAACAACAACTCCTAAACACAATGCTCCCCTTATTTATAAACCTCTATGCCACTTGATAAATTAAATATTTACTTCAAAGTAGCTATTGTCAAACAAATCTATAAGAAAGGCGACACAAAATAAGGTCGAAAATTATAGACTCATTAGCCTAATCTCGAATTTGAGTGAAATATTCGAGAAAGCTCTTAAAGCAAGACTTATCTGTTTTTAGATGAACATAGAATGAAAGAGACATGCTTGCTCAGAAAATCTACAATACTTTAGATTCGTCATGCCTTTGCATGACAAAGACTTGGCAAAAGCCTTCGATACTGAGTAATCAGGGGCTTTTGTTGAAATTTGAAAATATTTGAATTCGCGGACCACCATTGTCATTTTTGAATATATACTCATGCAAACGAAGTATACAGTGTAAACAAAAAAAAGAGGAAATTATGATATTCCACAAGGAATTATTCTGGAGCCCATATTAGCTAGAAGACTCCCTCTTGCCAAGAGAGAAGAGGCAGATAAGATAGTCAGCGATATGGGAAAAGAAGGAGTCATCGAACCTTCTGAGAGCCCCTGGTCTTTCCCAGTCGTGTTAGTGAAGAAGAAAGACGGCTCGACAAGGTTCTGCGTGGATTATCGCGTGTATCACGTGACAAAGAAAGACAGCTACACTCTTCCAAGAATCGAAGACACCCTAGACGCGCTAGCCGCCTCCACAATTTTCTCGACCTTGGATTCGAAGAGTGGATATTGGCAAGTTGAATTGGCTGCAGAAGATCGACAAAAGACAGCATCCACCATTGGCTCAGTATTGTGGCAGTTTACGGTTATGCCATTCGGGCTTTCTAATGCTCCAGCGACCTTCGAGACGAGATAGAGACGGTTCTCAAGGGGCTCTCATGGAAGACGTGTCTTGTGTATCTCGACGATATAATAATGGTCAGAAAATCGTTCGACGATCACTTGGTGGTATTCATGCGTTTGAGGAGTTCTGGATCGAAACTTAGTCCCAAGAAATGCCATCTGTTGCAGAAAGAAGTCCGTTACCTTGGCCACGTTGTCTCTGGGGAAACGGTAAACGAAAAAAAGATCAAAGCAGTTAAGGATTGGCCCATTCCAAAAGACATACATCAGCTTCGGAGCTTCCTTGGTTTAAGCACCTACTACCGCCGATATGTGCTGGGGTTTGCCAACATCGTCAAACCATCGACCCGCCTCACAGAAGGGCAGATCCAGTTCCAGTGGTGTGAGGAATGCCAAGACTCATTCAAGAAGTTGAAAAAAGTTTTAATCAACGCTCCTGTTTTGAGCTATCCCCTACCTGACGGAAAGTTCATTTTGAATACGGATGCCAGCAAAGTGGGACTTGGAGCAGTCCTTTCTCAAGGTCCTTTCTCAGGATGGACTGGAGAAAGTTATTGGCTACTGCAGCAAAACACTCAGTAGAGCTACAAATACGTATGTGGAAGACGATTTCTGTTGAGAACGGATCATGCAGCTCTCAAATGGCTTCTGCAGTTCAAAAATCCCGAGGGCAAGTAGCGCTATGGATTGAGAGATTACAAAAATTTGACTTGAACTGATTGATTGAACCTGCTCCGTAACTTCGATTGTCTCTAGTGATTCGACAAAATGCTTCGAATTCTTCAAGAAAGATGAAGTTTCTCCTGGTAGTCGTTGTATAATCGGAAGTGATAATGTGGACGAAGTTTTTAGTAGCTGTATTTCTGAAACGAATGATCGGTTTGAGCGGAACATTCTTCTTGTGGATATTGGGAAATCCATACAGCTGAGGAGCCTTACTGTGGTGCGGTTAGCAGTGATCTCATCTTTTTCAAAAAATAGACTAGATTTTTTTAAAAGCCTGGTTCAAATTTCAATTGAAGCAAGGGGTTCCCATGCAATCTTCGTGTATTGTTCCCTGTGAAGAACATAATCTATCTTATGTTCGAAAAGATCGGTAACTATCACAACCGTAGCATTTTTCTTATCCACAGATAGGATCTTGATGGTGTTATTCAGAGCTCTTCATTCACCATTGCTGATGTTAGATGTTTCAACTAGTCGATCCAGTTGTTCACTGATTTTCCATCTAAATTATTTTACCTTGGTCTGACCAATAAAGGAGCTGGTGAATTCCACGGCAGTTAATATCTCCAAAGTAAGTGATGATGTTGGCACCATGACGTTGGCGTAACAAGGATTCCTGTATTTCCGTGAGCGGGAGGGTTCTCATATTGATGACGTTGGCTAAAGTCTCTCTTCTGATTTCTTCGAATCATTCTGTGGCTTCCTACATCAGAGTTGACCTCTTCCAATAGTGGTAGTTCATTCGAGACCTCGGCTGGCGCGTTCAAGGGTGTTGGTATGTTGTGTTGGAACCATTTTACAATATTTGAAAAATGTGTTTCCGCAGATAGCTGCTTCCACAAAGTATTTCTGTACAAAATAGCTATATCATCTCAATGTTCAACCTTTTATTTGTTTCGAGACGTAGTAAGTCATTTCAATAAATGGAAAATAAAATGGGAGCTAACTCAGTATCTTGTTGGATGCCGTGAGTCACCATTCTATTTTGGCTTATTCCACCATCAATAACGTATCGAAAAGTTTTTTCAGATTATGTTTTTCTCCTGAAATACTAGCCATTTTTTTTCTTCATCATAATGATTCTCTATTTGGGAATATATTCCTCAGTTTCAGTTCATAATCATCATCATAATAACAATCATATATAACCTCGCAAAAAAGTTCGAAAAATGTCTAAAAATTTGACTTGTACAGTTTTTCGATGGAGATAAAGTACACAGTTGTAATCGGCACAAAAAGAGCATTGCGGTATTTTCAGAACTCGTGAAATATTGCGATATCATTTATCAAGATACTTTGTTGAAAATATTAGAACACATAAAAGTTGGAGATGTCGCATGGTAGCTTTCTTCGAATTATTTCTCAGGTAGAAATCAAAATATGAAAATTAACCTTTCTTTGAGTAATCCTTTACCGAGTACCTTCGGCCTTTCGGCATCTCACAGAAGACAGTAATTGGTCCTATTCGTTTCAATTATACATAAATTATATATTAGGAATTGGAAACATAGATCCATAGATAACATCTGACGATGACACAACACTGCTTTCTGTTGGTGACCCATGGGATTCAGCTTATGAAAGAGAAGAAAACAGTTCGAAAATTGTATTTTGCGGACCTTGCGGACTTACACGTCGGAATATCAGTTGAACGAAATTTGTAGCGTTCACCATGACTTTGAAAGATTAACCAGTGCTTGATAAAATTGTGATATATAGACTTCAGTTTGACCACTCTTTGGATCATTTCCGATAGACTCAAAAATAATGCCTCATCCAATACTTTATTGTAATGCTGGATCAATATTTACGTTGGGTTACATATAACTATACAGCTCATAGACTCCGTAAACTCATGTAGAAATTTTACCAACTGAGAAATATACTGAACAAGAAACTTCTATTATTATTATGTAAATCTCAGCCGTATCCATTATTAGGTACTGAATCACAGCTTGGGAAGGGTTGAGTATATCATATTTGTATAACTCACAGTTTATGCAAAACAAGATTTTGAAAATTTTATTGAAAAATCAGTAGGTGGACTTTACGGAAGCAATTTAAAGGAAGACAAGATATTAAATGACTTTAAGAAAATCCAATCATGACTCATTTGTGCCATTATGCAAAAAAAATCACACCCAAAGATTCATTTAGTATTATCATCCAGAATTCTTTAATCTCCCACCATCTAAATGTGAAACAGATTGCCAAAAACGACTCTCCTCGATAGGAAGACTCAATAGATTGTCTCTGATCTGGATTCCTGGCCATACTGGCCTGGAAGGCAACGAAGCTGCTGACTCCCTTGCAAAGGAGGGTGCTTGCAAGGAGGGAGTCAGCACTGGTATCGCATTAGGCTTGGCCAAACAAACTTTGACCATCTGGATGGCAAAAAGATTTATGGACTTCTGGCAAGATCTTCCAGGATTGGCTCACTCCAAGGCACTCATTCACCCTTCGAAGCTTGATGCCAAACAGTTGTTGGACTACAGTAGGGATGAGCAACGATATCTAATAGGCCTTCTTACAGATCACTGTCATTTGATTCATCATATGCAGAGACTTGGACTGTCGGAAGACAGTGTGTGTGCTAAATCAGGTTCTTAGAGTTCGGCAGAGCCGTACTCTTACCATCTTAACTGAAATACCACTCACCATACAAACTAATGGGCTTTGAAGCTAGGTTTATTTGGCCGAGTGCGAATAGGTGTGAGCCACAATAAACCCTTGCGGGTTGCGGTAGAGGGTCGAATAGACCCACTCACGTTAGACATAACCTAACCTGACCTAATACACCCCCCATAAATAAAAAACCTCGCAAATTACCATAAATTGAAAAAGAAGCTGGAATGCTTGAAATAAGTAAACTATGATGAAATTGAAGACATATTTTTGAATACATTCTGAGTTACTATTTTTATTTTTTGTTTCTAACAGAAACATCTTACTATATTTACATATAATATGAGTTTTACTTCATACGCTTGCTTATATTTTATCATTTTTTTTAACTGATATCGTAGATTGCTAAGGGAAGTGGTGTGATGACTGCTACCTAGGACCTTTCGAATTAATATTCAGTTATTGGTGAATTATCTACATCGTTATTATCTTTTTTTTTAATGAAACTTTCAAACATGAACTTTTTTTACCTATTTCTTCCTATTGACTTGAGTAGTGTATCACTGAAGACGTATAATTTTCAGCCACCTTAACGCCATACAATCCTCGACACGATACAAAATCCTGACTTGTGTAGTAGATCTATGCTTGTATCCCGATTTCAAGTCGACAAAGTTATTTTTATAGATTATATTGGATTTGCGTCTTTTTCAAAGTGTACTACTACAGTACTAATACAGCCCTGTCAATTGATACCCATATTAGGGTAGTTGTGAGAATATAATCAATCCGCCATTTTGTAGCTGTGACCGTTTGCAATTTGCAACTTTTTCAAAGTGTACTACTATTCTACTAGTCAAGCTGAGTCATTTGATACCCATATTGAGGTAGTTCTGGAAAAATATGTAATCCGCCATTTTGTAGCTGCGGCTGTCTTGGATTTGCAGTGAAACAGAATTAATTACATTGTATTGTCATTGAAACTAAATTTATGTACTAAATATCAGATCAATCTATCAACAGGAAGGGGGTCATACTTCAGTGACTTAATTTGATACAAAGAAACAAACAGGGCAGGCTGAATAAAGATGGAGAATTCAAAATCATACGTTATGCGATTTTTTCAAATTATTAGAACATTCTCAACCTGGAGATATTCTATTCTTTGGCGCACGAAAGCATATGAATGGAAAATATTTTTTTTGATGAAGTATATTAGGTATATTATGAAATTTATTGATTGAGAAATTCTCACCTTTTTCGTTTCTGATCATTCGTTTTCATTCAGTCTGTGAACATATCTTGGCGTTCAGCTGCTATCGCGGTAAGACGCCTCGGGACCTCACCTCAATAAAAAGCTAATTAGAGTTTCGCATACAGATGCACACTTGCTTCATGTTCCTATATTATAATTTCCAAAAGTATTCGACGTGAAATTGAAAACAGTGTCACATAGTTTTAAAAAGATGACACATGAGAGTTTCCAATTATTTTTTTTATTTGTTGTTTAATGGTACAAAAAAGTACATCAGAAAAATTTTGGAAAGTGAATTTTGACGGATACTGGATAGATCATTTTCAAGTGTATCCTCATTTTACAAACTCTTTGTCTTGCAACATCGGAGTGCCTCGCGAAATGTATCTTGCCCACATTAAATTTAGGTCTTGTGCCGCCACTGCATCCAATCACCATTTCTGTATCTGTTTTTATATTTTCATTCTCGGGCCTCATGCGTTGTGCGTAAAAATTATGTTTCCCATAGGCTTTTGTTACACAGCACTGTCGTCTTCGTCTTGAAGAACACCAGTTTTTGAAATTGCAAATTATGCAAATCATAGACATGATAATTTAGAGTTTTGGTTGGTTTTCGGGTTTTATCGTGATCTTTTTTGGTTATAATCTCCAAAGGTTTCGACTGCAACTTCGGTAGTCATCTTCAGTGGATGGTTGAAGTACCCTTCTTAACATGTCAACTGAAACAGTTAACTACCGCAGTTGCAGTCGAAACGTTTGGAGATTATAAAATATGAATACCATGGCATGACCCGACAACCAACCAAAACATTGACTGCAGCTGAGAAAGCCTACATTCCTATATTATAATTCAGAGTAAGTGAATTATTTTGATGTCCATAGAAATGGTACGAATCAATGAAGAACATTAAATGGAATGTAGCATGGAAACAAATAGTGAGTCTTAGCAAAAGAGTTGTTAAATTCCTAATAATAAGGTTTGATAAAAGTTGTCCTAACAGCTCTTACATTGTACAATGCTTCCGCCTGACCAGATGTTATAGTGAGGCGAGTCCGCCAAAGTGGTATCAGTTGTTCGACGTACCTCAGTATTTTGTCGGGTACCGCAAGGCATCTGCGCGAATGCAAGATGAGCTCATGCGATGTTATATCAAATGTCTTGCAGTAATCGGTCAAGCCCATAAACAGGTTACGCTCATACTGTATCGAGTCCTTCACATCCAGCGACTCCTCTCTTCGACCCTCTCTGTTCACACAACCTATCTAACTGCGATAGGGCTGGATTGTCTAAGTTGAGTGGGGTAGGTGTTCGAGCGAAGGCCTTTGAAATAAGCGAGGTTTCTCCCCGTGGGTTCGACTACCTATCGGTCGCGTCTTCAGGTGGCGGATAGGGGACCAGCCAGGGGACTGGAGGCCTCTTTCGAGAAGCCTGGTCGGTAAAAAAATAAATAGGGTGAGGGGAACTGAAATCTCTCAAAAGCCTTTGCTAAACATACCACAGTGGGCCTACCCAAGCTAAGGTGTAAAGAGAGAACTGGGCGAAACCTCATTGTAATCAGCCTACCTCTGGTAATGCGGGGCTCTGCCAGAGGTGACCAACACTTCCTTTGCTACTCCCGGGAACACACAACACTTGAACAGATACAACAAAAAGAAAAAGAATCCAGAGGCTGAACAAAAGTGCTCACCTCAATCTGAAGCGGTAGCTGGAGAAAAAGAGAAATGACCACCCTCATCTACTGTTTGGAATGAGGCTGGACATAACAGATCACCTCTAACAGCAAGGGTATTTTTGGCAGCCGGGGCCAAAAGCTCCGCCTTGAATAAAGGCAAGGAACCGGCTGCCCCTGCAGGGAAGCTCTCTCACTTGTGCACCTCCATGGAGGGAACCCCAAGAAGGTTGCTGTCGCTGCAACTTCCAAAACCTTCGCGGAGGCCACCGTGACACACCTCAAGGTTGCCAAAGAGAGTGTATGTTCGGCAAGTCTTGGTCTCCACCTGCCAATATGAAGGAGATGTCTTCTAGTGACCTATTCACCTTCCTGGAAAGGATAGGATGGATGGTGACCTTGGAGGACAACTCCTCGAGAGGATGTACAATGGGTCACATGTCGCCTGAGTGCTGTAAGTCTACACTCACCCTCCCAAATCTACAGTTACAGATTCAGAGGCGAGGTTTCTGGCGAAGTCTGAGTTTTCACTCACTTGCCTCACTAGTGACTTCTTAGCAGCTACTAGCATTCGTATCCAATCAGGGCAGTGCTGTTTGGTGGTCAGCAGCACGCTTTGACTCAAAGTGCGGGCTCACTACTATCGTATCAATACATACGGCTATGTCTTTGCTTTTGCATCCACTCAAAGCGTCCGTTGTCATTGCCAAGGTTGTCACCGTTTTCCTCTGAACTCTGCCGTACGAATCGATTATGGGGGACCCTTTCTCGATTACCAGGAACCGAGTGTTTTGGATCTACCAGATGGTTACCTCTGTAGACCAACGGCCAGTGGAACTGGTAAGAAAATAGTGCTCTCCCTTCTTGGTGCACCTGGATAGCCGGTCTTATTTTGCACCAATTGCTCGAATAAGTGGTGACGCAACGTTCACAGTCCAAGAAAAAACATGAAAAATTGAGATTTTTGCATTTGAACTTAGCAGACTCTATCCAACCTCTCTGATGAGACAGTATTTCTGATTATTACAGTCAATGGTGAAATGATGTCCTCCCTACTCTCTACAAGTTCAGTTGTAGATCAGGAGCACATATGTCATGACGTCACAATGAATTACGATAAACACGTAGTTTTGAAACTAAGCATTTTGATAATGGTAAACGCTAATGATTTGAAGTGTTTCTCATTATATTCAGAAGGACGAACACGACTCAAGTGCAAAATTATATTTGTCTGCACGGTCCAATTGAATACGAATCTCAAAGTTAATATATTTACAAGACTTACTATGATGATCGAACGAAACCTATTAAGTTCAGTGTTAAATACATGTGAAAATTAAGCAGAGTGGATCGTTAAATTTCTGGTGACAAACAATCATCGAAGTTGAAATTTGTACTCAGTGAAAGGTCGTGCTCACTTCGTGAAACTATAAAGTAGAATATTTTAATGAGTTATTTGTTAGTTTGTGAACGAATTCTACATGATAAGGTAGGACTGATTTGAATCACATTATATTTTCAGAGAAGATCTGTAAAACCTATAATATGGACATTTTGTGAAACTGGTTCATTATTAATTAAAAAAATTTCAGTGGGAGTCAGTTTTGGAATTGAAGTCGTAATTTTAATACAGTCATAATCTGATTCAGTTTGATAACCATATAAGAATGGCATACAATGTAAGGCAAAATATATTGAATTAGGTAGTTCAGGAATGAAGTACCTTTGTATAGCAAAATACGGGAACATTTCAGAATAGCTTCCTATTGGAATTTTACTCATTTTTTTTGTAAATTTGGAGTTTCTCTCGTATGATAAATTTTTGAAGTATTCTGAATCGTGACATATCTTGAACAGCTACATATCTTTCGGAGAAATTGGAGTTACTCTCATATGATACATTTTTCAATAGTCTGAATCATTTCATGTCTGAAGTAACAACATATCATCATTTTTTGGCGCAATTTCTTTTGAAGTGGAACACTCTCTTGGATTGATGTATTTTTAGGTAACCGGTAACCTCATCTTTTTTGCAATAATATTCAGTAGTATTTGAAAATTTCGCAAATAGTTTTGGAAACATTTGTTAGGAATGCCTCACTGGCTAACAACGATATGAAAACACTTATAACACCACCAACTTTATAATATTTATTAGTCTTTCAACAACAATGTCATTTTCAGACTGCTTCATTTAAACATATTTCAACACACAAAAGAATATATCATCCTCTTATGTAAACCTATCAGGTGATATTCAGGGCTGTCCCATCCAGTACTCCCAACAAGATAATGTCCAGGGCTGTACAGAGCACTGATCCTAACGCACTCCCTAACAATATATAGGTTGCTTGACACTATTGTTCTTGTATATTGTTTGAAAATCTTTGGGATCAAGTTAATTATTTGAAATGAACTATACACTCCGACAGGATTGTACAATTTTTACACTCTTTTTATTAGCTTCACCTGTATGTATGTTTGTATGTTAGTTTGTAACTCTCAAACTCGGAATCTGTATTTGACAGAATTATCAAAATTAATGCATGATCTATTCGCGGGCAGATGGCGATGTACGTAACCTCCTTGATATATTTCCAACTCATTTTACATGTATTTATCTATTTGAAAAAACTATTTTTTTATTAACAGGCGCGCCTAATGCCTTATTTGTAACCTTCCGTTGCGCACCTTCTGCTTTGGGCTTGGTAGCTGATTTGCAGGCTCCCTCTCGTGAATCGGAAAATATCAATGGCCATTTTTCGAAACAATATACGGCTGATTGATCCCAAAGTTGAAATGAAGTAAATATAGTTCAAAAAGACTAAACAACACGCTTTTATAGCATACGAACCTAAAGAATGAAAAATAAATATAGTTAAAAAAAAACTAAAAAGCACGCTTTTAAAATATACCGAACTAAAAAGTTGAAAAAAAATATTTTATCAATTAAGCTTGAAACAATAACGAAGAGAAATACTAGTTTGAATTGGAGGAGTTATATTTTTAGGAGTGATTAAGTATTGGTAAAAGAAGTTTTTGGCTTTCTACTACTCCATCTCGATACAAAATACAGGGATGTGGGAATCTTCTCACGACAGGAAGGAAGTAATCAATTCTAAAATGAGTAACCCTATACATGAATGTGTAGATCATGCAAAGAAGTTACTTTCAGACACAAACTGGAAGAAAGTCCTCCTGAAACAGCTTCTTTCATATAAACATTGAATTACACGAAAAAAAAAATTCTTTCGAAACAAATACTTCTATATGAACACTGGATTATACAGAAGATACTTTCCTCTACTCAGTTTTCATTTCAAACATCCTTTGTGGAATACAAATCAAATAACATTCACATGAGTTCTACTTTAAATGAATTGTAATAAATTGCACTTACATGCACTTACTTAAATTGCACCCTCACTGATATACCCCGATGTTTCGCATTAAGACACTTGCCCCAAGGCTTTTCAGTACCAAATTGGATAACATTATAGAAAATACATACAGTTCATTCATGTCACGTAATAAGCTATATCTGCTTATGTCATCGATGACATCGTAATATCAGTCATTCACCTATTTGATTCAATCCCAGCAAAGATGAATCTCATTTGAATTGACGGGGTTATATTTTTAGGAGTGTCTAAGTTTTGGGAAAGAAAGTTTTTGGTTTTCTACTAATCCATCTTGATACATAAAACAAGGATGGGGGAATCTTTTGAGGACAGGAAGGAAGTAATCAATTCTAAAATGAGTATCTCTATATATGGATATATAGATCATGCAAAGAAGTAATTTTCAGACTCGAACTGAAATAAATTTCGCCTGAAACAGCTACTTTTGTATAAACATTGAATTACACGAAAGAAAAAAATGCTTTCGAAACAAATACTTTTATATGAACACTGAACTATACAGAAGACACTTTTCTCTACTCACTTTGTATTTCAAACATTCGTTGTGGAATACAAATCGGATACCATTCACACTAGTTCTACTTTGAATGAATGGTAATATATTGCACTTACATGAAACACTATTACCCTTACTGGTATACACCGATGTTTCGCCTTGTGACACTTGCCCCAAGGCTCTCCAGTATCAAATTGGATAATATTATAGAAAATACACACAGTTCATTCATGAATTACGATTTTCAATGTCACGAAATAAGCTTGATCTGCTTATGACATCGATGATATCGTGATGTCATTCATTTACCTATTCGATTTGATCCCAGCCAAGAGGAATCTTATTTGAATTGATGGGGTTATATTTTTAGAAGTGGTTAAGTTTTGGGAAAAAAAGTTTTTGGCTTTCTACTACTCCATCTTGATACAAAAAACAAGGATGGGGGAATCTTCCAAAGAAAGGAAGGGAGCAAATCTATACATGGATGTGTACATCATACAAAGAAGTAACTTTCAGACACAAAATGATAGAAAGTCCTCCTGAAACAGCTACTTTCATATAAACATTGAATTACATGAAAAAAAATTCTTTCGAAACAAATACTTTTATATGAACACTGAATTATACAGAAGACATTTTTCTCTACTCAGTTTGTATTTCAAATATTCGTTGTGGAATACAAATCGGATACCATTCACACGAGTTCTACTTTAAATGAATGGTAATATATTGCACTTACATGAAACACTATCACCCTTACTGGTATACACCGATGTTTCGCCTTGTGACACTTGCCCCAAGGCTCTTCAGTATCAAATTGGATAATATTATAGAAAATACACACAGTTCATTCATGAATTACGATTTTCAATTTCACGGAATAAGCTTGAGCTGCTTATGTTATCGATGACATCGTAATGTCATTTACTTACCTATATGATTCAATCCCAGTCGAGAGAAATCTTATTTGAATTGAAGGGGTTATATTTTTAGGAGTGATTAAGTTTTGGGAAAGAAAGTTTGTGGCTTTCTACTACTTCATCTTGATACAAAAAACAAAAGAATTGTCATTTAACATGATAATAGAAATAACTGCGTGAACGCGAGCGGAACATAAGTGGAACCACCCATAGGTGTGAAACCCAAGTCAACTAGCCAAATTTTTGTGTCAACTGCTACCGCAATTGTCGGTTGATTGGTCTGTTTTTGAATTCTCCTTTAACATTACGGCAAGCTTCACTAGTAATTGACTGGCATGCTGCTGTAATTCGTCTTTTAAGTTCTTCAATATCAGAACGTTGTGTTGCAATAACACCAGATTTAAGATGCCCCCAAAGATATAAATCTAAGGGTGTTGAAGTCGGTGGTCTCGGTGCTCCACTTCTGTCAATCCGTCTATGCGAAAATCTCTCGTTTAACCACTGTCGGACGAACGGACAGAAAATAATCAGGTGGAGCACCGTCTTGTTGGAAATGTAACAGATCCTCCTGCAAAAGTTCAGTACCTTCTGCATCGATTTGAGTTTCTACCTCGTGAGTTATGAGATGATCAATAGTCTCTTCAAGCATTTCAAGGTACATATGGCCAGTCCAGTTTTCTTATAGAAATATTGGACTAATAATGGCATTTCCAAGAATACCAGTCCAAACATTAACTTTTTGTGGATGTCGTTATGCCCTTTAAAAAATATATGAGTTTTCGTCACTTCAAAAGCGGCAATAGCGACACTCCAATATCAACATTGCCATTCAGAAAAAATTAATACTCATCGTTGAAAACAGATATCCAAGAAAGAAATAGGATTGACGAACCTACATTTTATGCGTTTTCAATGCTTTTGTTACAGTCTAGCGTGACATTACCGTCTGTTCTGGTACCGATCGTAAGGAGCCCGTGGGCTCAAGAAGAAATGTTCCCAAAACTTCATTTGAGCTGCTTCATTCAGTACTCTGGGATTATTCCTTTTTTATTTGTCACTGAACCAGTTTCCTATAATGAATTCACCAAATCAAGCACATACCGGTGATTTACATTAAAATTTTTATGTCTTTCCTTGAAAAGACATGCCACCCTTCGTGCGCACTTTTCAACTTCTCCATAAATAACAATCATTCCAATTCTGCCTTGAAGAATGTAAACCATTTCTACACTTTTATACACTGAAGTAATCACTGAACAGCCTAATAGGTACAACTATATATACAATACTACCACATCGTTCAGATTTGCGAGCCAATTTTTCGCCAGAAAACAGAAAACTTTTCATAGCAGAAGTGTACATTTTCTGGGATGAGAATTAAAAATTCAGTATTCACACAAGTACGTTTTTGCTGAAATGATGTTCTCAATGTTGAAAAAAAAATAGATTCACCATAAAAATATCAATCAATTTGTAATATAAGCTTATTCATTTCTTTTACGACAAGTAGAAATACATAAACTCTTATACTTATTTGGTCGGTTCCTCTTAGTGTTATTGTCAATACATTTTTTGTATTGAAATAGACAACAACTATCACAACCACGAAGTCTTCGAACACATAAGAAAATACATAATTATACTTTCCGGAACTTCTGGAAAAAATTCTCTACAATGAATAAAGCGCACTCAAATGCGATCCAAAACTCTGTGATGATATGACAGGAAGTCAATAAATTCCATAATATTTTTCATTTTCCCTTCGAAACGATCATGTCTAAGATATGTTACAGAAAACCCGTGTCAATCTAAAACGTAGTGAGCATAATAAAACAGAATTTCGGGCAATATTATCGAGGGAAAATGCGAAAGGAAAGAAAACCCGTCACAGCGGGTCAGAAACAGCAACTCCAACAGGAGCAGAGGTGTCAAGCAGGTCAAAGCCGACCAAGATGAGGCATGCGCTATTTCAGAAAACTCACAGCTTCAGATTTTCCTGCAGCCTCAGGAGTCAGTTGACGTGCGGTGATGCTGCAGGGATGAGAATTTTCGGTCTATCCTGCGAGATGCGAGAACGCGCGTGTTTTTGACGGAGTGTACGTCTCTGAAATTTTCGGGGGAAATTAATAGTGCTTCGTTGACAGTGATTTATTAATGGAGAATCACATTGGGAACTGAATTATTCAGGACTTGTGAGTGTTGTGTTTGAATTTTCCTGAAAGGGTTCCAGTATACCAGTAAGTCATTTTTCTTTCGAATGTCTAAAGTCCAAAGCTTTTATTAGTAAAAAATGATCTTTCGCAAAATAAAACGTAATCTTATATAAAAAACGTCAGCTGATTGACAAGACGCCACCAGTTGATTCATGGGCCTTCTAAGTATGAAATAAAACAGTGAATTCTCTTTCATTGAATTTCACATTTGCCCGAATCATTGCTTGGTCTTGTAGTACATATACTCTCCATTGTCCCCTTTTTTCTTGAATAGTTCATATTTTTTGATGGAATTACGAAACAATCGTTAATCAATATATTTTTCAGTACAATTTATTTTTCGGTTGATATTAAATACCTATTCAATCCATGCGCGAAACGATTTCTGAATGTACGTAATATAATATTCATTTTGTTCTTAGTGTTTTGATATGGATGGTGGTTTAAAGTGAAAATAACTACGAATTAAGAGACTGTAAAACCTAACTTATCTTTTTTGACTCTCAGGATGGAATGTTTTATTGAAACAAAAAACATATGAATCATTAGGACTTGGAAAAACTTTTGGAAAACTACAACGGGTGGATATTTGTTAAAATCAACCTATTAGTGAATGGAAGTATGTCAAATAATGTAGTATCAGATGATGATTTGATAAACGTTATGCATTCCAAAAATTAATATGAATTGCGAAATACAGATCGCTGTAAATATTTAGCAGTAGAATCATGAAAGTTTTCCTGTGATTGATTAAATTTGAAAAATAAAAACTAACAACCAGTCTTGTTAACAACCAGTCTTCTTAAAATACACGCTTGTTCGTAAACACTTCGTTTTTTATGGAAACCAATTCGAAAAGTTTCGAAATTTCAATAATATGTCTGTTCAAATCATGTTTATCAATGGGAACATTTACCTTTTTTTCACAAATGAAAAATTACTTCTGCATTTTAGGAAAATCCTGTACTATTATTATGTGGAAATATTGGATTTGAGATTTGTCGGTCTAATGATGGTTATCGTGAGACATTCATAAATATGTGTTAAACCATCAGTATTTTCACAATTTTCACTAGCGCTAGGTTCTCATTGAATTTGAGTTTACAGTTATCATTTGATGCTGGAATATGAGAAAGGTACACATGTTTTTCTACTACAACACAAATCATAAATATATAAAATATATGTTGATGAGAAATCAAAAATACATATTCAAATATCATAGTTGTTAGTTACGTATGACGTATACGTTGTCAGTTATGTTATGACAAATCTAGTTCATTTCAGAATAATCTATGAATCATATACTCATAATTATTGCCTGGAAGTTGTTTTGGTTAAAATGTAATTTGGGAATGAATTGCGTAAAATTGATGTCTGAAGAACAGGTAACAGAAACTTTTTTGTTTTACATAATATTTTCAATGAAAATTAACGAATATTTCGAGTTCTCATTTATAAGTGAATCAGAAGTTTGCTGAGGAAATTTCACAACTATTGTTATTTTTGTGCCTTAAATATTCGACGAAATATAATTGTCGTCATATCATATCCATTGCATATGTTTCATACATTTCGATTCGATAAATCACTTTTACTTTCAGTATTCGTAATCTTGGTATCGATTCACATTTATTGGACTACTACTTTTCTGACGGATACTCTCTTGAAACGTGAAAATACGACCTCTATCCGTTTATTTTTATAATCACCTACAATATAACTTCATGTAATGAAGACACATTTATGTTAGTAGTTATTCACATGAAATATTGGCGAATGATAGTTTTCAAGAATTTTGCACTTCTCAGCCATTCTTCATCAATAAAACTATACCCTCTTGTCAAAAATATCCTCTTCCAGCTCCTGCACAAATATATTGCGGAAAAGCTACCTGAGTGGTTATATTTATAAATCACTGACAGCAGTTAATTTTTTCATATGACCTCAATGTTCGTCAGTGCTCAATTTCAGTGACCTTCATATCTCACCTACATAGTGTTTTTCACAAAACAAAGTATGTTAATATCATTCCATGTTTTGGTTTTATGTTATTTGTTTCATGTCTATTGTCTAATGTCCGTCGTGGTATTCGTCAGGAGAAGATTCGTTCACGGTAAGTATTTGTCAGATTCTCTTTGGGAACAACTTGCCGTCACTGTCATCAGAGTGATGTTTGTTTGGAGTTTTCGATGACGAGTTGATCACGAGTTGTTTTATTCCTGTTGTGAGCTTCGTTCACGAGATGGAACTATAACTATTCAGGTTTAGTAGAAACAGATGCAGATAACATTTACAAAATGCCACATTACACGAAAGTATGTCGAACTTATTTCAATGTCGATCGTGATATTACCTGCGAAGCATTTGCCAAATTCCAATGTGTAGAAGATATTATAATCCTAACTTATCCCGTCGTATCTCAGTGATTTGATTATAATTACACTAAATACTCTAATGGTCATTATTTCACCTTTGAATATAAAATAAAAATCAGACATTCATTTCCCAATTCATTATTAGAAATCAATAGCGATAGGAGCCTGAAAATAAAACCCTACATTATTTCATACACATATTTTGAAATTATGTGGAACTGTTATTTGATAAACTCAGAGTCAAATAGATTTCAGTTGCTCGTTATACACAGTTTTCAAGATAAGGAGGACCGGCATAGAAAAATCGAAAACTATAGAAGATACGAAGTTGGTTAAATAAGCAAAACAGTTCTTAGTATATTTAAATGAATTAATTTCAGGAGACTTTCTTTTCCATCCTCATAAATGGAAATAAGAAAGTAGTTTGTATATTCAATGTCTTCTGATGTAACATTCGTAAAATGAATGAAATGAAATTGTTAAATTTGTTTTTTTTTAATACCCACGAAACTAATTGAAATTTCATAGATTCTGAAATGTGACCTAAAGGAGGTCTGAAATGAACCACTTTTACTTAGTTGAAAACCAATTTATGATTAACTATCTCGGCATCACAGAAGATAGTTATTTGAGGTGAGATACTCACATCTGTGACATAATTAAAAACCCCATATTTACCAGTATCAAAATATTTTGAAATTCAATTTTTAATACCGGGTAATTACAAGTATATAGTATATCAGTGTCCACTTCAGGTGCATTTGAACAGCTGGAGTTGAAAAGTGACTTCTTCATACATATATCAAACGTTATTCACCTAAGGGAATAGTTCTTGCCGGAAATATCAACAAACACAGTAGCTTATCTGCAGTGAATCCCCCACACACAGAACAATATTCAGGAATTGTCAATGACCTGATCCACGGATCATAAAATTACAATGGAGTTTTCTCGAAATGAAAACTTCCAAAATCTAACTAATCAGATCCCATAACAACCATCATATCAAAATTATCCATCATATCATCACCTAAATTCCCAAGCAACAGACAAGCTATTGTTTTCAACTCTTTAGACAATACCAAACTTGAAGATTACCTGACCGCAGTGGGAAACAATGTTCAGCCAAGAAACATCATATTCTTCATCAAGAATTTTGAATAAAAAAATTTGTATTTACTTATCAAACGAAGAAGTTGTCGAAGATTTTTCAATCAACCATTGTGGGCTCAAACATAGGCAATACTCCTCTAAAAGCCCGTAAACTGATCTCTCCACATGAAAGGCTCGTTTTATCCAATGTGAGTCCGTCAGTTCCTCACTCTGTGGTAGAAGCCGAACTACAAAATCTACCTCTTCAATTGATGACACCAATAATCTTCATTAAAATAGGCACTTCTAATGCTAAATATGAACATATCCTGAATGTTCGCAGGCAAACCTACATTTCTCTTCAGCCGAATGCTACAATTCCTGATTCCATACTTGTAACATATGAAGAAACAACTCACCTTATCGTTATTTAGGGTGTAACTAAATAAGTGTAAAACATCGAAGAAGGTGATTTCTCATCGGAAAAAGGATATGATCTTTCATATAAAGAAATTTCATTAGAGCATTCCTTATTAAGATATAGCCCCTTAAAGGGGGTACATGAAATTTGTATAACAATTTTTTTTACAAGCACTGAGTTATAGTATTGAAATTAACCTGACGTTTTGTATTATCAAGAAGACACTTAGCCAAAAATGTATTTGGTTTAATTGTCACTATCGCTGATAGCGACCTACTAGATAGATTATTTTCGCATTTATAACGATGTGTCTTTGTAGTTGTTCCTAAAATAATTTTTTGGTGCGAAATGGTTTATTTTGGGCAAAAAACCCAAGAGACATTTTCTGTTTGGAATGAAACAGGCTATGAGAAATAAATTTTTAAGTGGTGAACAAATAATAAGACAAAAAGTTACATTGGAAATAATTTTAGGGGTTGCGTTTTCTACCCTTTACAACGATGGGGTAAACAAGACGTCAGGTTCATTTCAATATTGTAATTTTTTCGGTGCCTGAGAAAAAAATTGTTATACACAATTCATGTACCCCCTTTAAGGGACAATATCTCAACAAGGGATGCTTCAATGAAGTTTTTTTATATGAAAGATCCTTTTTTTTTCGATGAGGAATCATCTCTTCAAATGTTTTACACTTATTCACCCTGTATTATAGGACGATTATATATGCTTTAAATGCGAGAAAAATTGTTATATAACCTCAAAATGCTCCTCTTCAAATATCAACCCAACTGTGTGGAATGGTGCAACAATTTTTGCTACGGGAAATATCCCACCTCCAATTGTAATTAATGCAAATAAATTCAATCAGTTCCAATTGAATAATTTCCAAACTCTAACAGAAACACCATCCATCACCTAATGATATCAAAATCCCAATCACTTTCGCCAATCAACCAACACCTAACCAAATAATAATTACATCACCTTAACAAGATTCTGAACACACACCTGACAAAAATCCTGGAAACATAACATACTCACAAACCCACCTAAAACCGATAACGATTCTTCATTCATTCCACATACTACCACAACATCTACTAAGAAACCGAAGCCCATTCCACAATCAATCGTAATGTTTTCAGACGAAAACAAAAAATACATTTTGACCTTCAAGAAATATTCGATTTCTACGAAAATGTTCACGGATTTTCAGATCCGCTTAGTGTAGCAAAAATATACACAGACAATATGAATGGACTACTAGACATGTTACAAGATATATAACCATTTTTCACAAATGAAAAAATGAGAAATAGATGCACTAAAATAATAAATGAAATAAAAAATTATACCTATTTCAAATTCAAATCAATTTCACAATGGAATGTGGGTGGCTATTTTTGCCATCTACATATGCTAAAATATATTACATCATATTACAACCCAAGTATATTAGCTCTTCAAGAAACCCATTTTAAGAAGTCAGCACTTATTCTGAAAAACTATCAGTGCTTTTACAAAAATAGAAAAAATACCAATCATGCAAGCGGTGGGATGGCTATATACGCACATGTCTTAATCGAAGTGAAAACTATATAACTTCAAACTAACCTAGAACTTGTCCAATATCATTTGAAGTTCTGCAGCATCTACATTCCTCCGAACTCCTTTTCTAATGCTACAAAAATTCACAATCTTCTTCAACAAATACTAACCTCCACCATTATTATTGGAGATCTAAATACTCACAACAACATATGGGGTTCGAAGAAGACCACCACATTTGGCCGCACTATCGAAATGGCATGATGGACATGGCATACCTTTTAATTCTGCTTCCGAGGAGACAACCAAAATAGATCTCACATTATGCGATCGTTCAACAGCCACCAACATTTTCTGGGAAGTTTTTATATATCTATATAACAGCGACTACTTTCCTATACTTATCAGCAATACCGCTTACACAGAACCTCATATAGCAAGTTCAAAATGGCGATTGAGGATGGCTAATTGGGAATCGTAATCAGCACTAACTGATGAAAAGTATTAAAGATTTGATCATATTTGAAAATTCTTTTAGAATTCTTTCCTGAATACATCGTATTCTAGTCCTCCATATCAGCTTCTCATCAACAAATCGTCGAGAAATGAAAGTTGTCCATTATTTTCTAACTCATACGTGAATTTTATTGATGAAAATCTGTTATTTAGAAAGGAAAGAAAGTCCTTAATATTCGATATTTTGTTATCAAATATCGCGAAAACATCATCCACATACCTTAGCCATACATATCCTAGGAAAATATTTTGATTGATGAACAGGTTTGTTAGGTAGGGAGACAAGGGGCTATCCATATAGCCGTTTCTTCCTGTTGTTCATAAAAGCAACTTTCTTTTAGTAAGAGAAACGAATCCATCAATTTCGTTATTAATGAAAATATTCTTTTGTGGCAATTTCCTGAGATATTGTAAGGTCTTTGGAATTGGAATTCTAGGAAATAAGGAACTGACATCAAAAGAAATCAAAATGTCACCTTCTGCAAAAAGATGTTTTTGTATAAGAAGTCTGCATCGTTCTGCAGACAGGAACTCCATATATGTTTTCTCATATTTGAAGTATAATGAGGAGATTGTGGAAAATTCCACCATATAGGCAGCAAAACGATATTTCATTACAAATTCTGTTGGAGACTAGTTTATGATGATC
The DNA here is from genome assembly GCA_015342105.1 of Leptinotarsa texana. Taxonomy (NCBI): domain Eukaryota; kingdom Metazoa; phylum Arthropoda; class Insecta; order Coleoptera; family Chrysomelidae; genus Leptinotarsa; species Leptinotarsa texana. The sequence goes on along the minus strand of WOGN01000131.1, from coordinate 4,281 downwards.
AAATTCTTGTACTTCAGGTTAATCTCCAATTCATAGAATTTTTAACATAGTTTATTTGGTCTTTCTGTAACACCACATTTACAAATATTTGATGGATGCAGCCATTACTACGTGGTAGAAAATCATCATGAAAAATGAGAAATGAAACTTTCTATCATTCTTATCACTTTTATTTGTAACTAATATTAGGGGAGACCTAGGAGAGTTGTGACAATTTCTACTTTAAGAGACATATCTTGCCAAGAAACATTTCTCAGTGATGATCTATGTGAATTAATGTAGCACCATTCCTTCACTTTGCAAAACAATCATCAAAAGCAATTGAAGTTTTATGGTTTCTGAGAAAATCAATAAATTCAGAGATTACTACTTGAATTCTCCTATCATCGAGGTAAGTTGTGACAAGTACCTAGGTGAGTTATAACAGCTTTTTATTTAGATTATTAGACTATTACAAAACATCATTATTGATAGAGTAAATCACACAAACATTTTCATTTTGCAAAAAAGTATGAAATCATTTTAATAACATTAAAAAACAACATATAATATTTCTATATCGAGTAATTATGTCTACAAGCAATTATGCCTAAATTTTGAGATCAATCATAATATAAATCAGTCAAAAACCTTATTTCAATCTGATAAACAATTATGGCAAATGTATTTCAGCTCGTCTCCAGTACAATCTACGTGTGACCATCCTTTGCATTCTAGGCATTGGACCCACTGTTCATTTGATCCGCTGTTTGCTTAGGCTTCTAGGCACACCAAGCAAAAGTATTTATTGTTGTTTTCTGCCTCTCCTTCGTCATCACCTGTTCCCTTCTGCTTTTTAGTCCTTTTGGTTTTATTAGGTTTCTTTTTTTCTGCACTGAAGATATTCCTCTTCACATTTCTCGACTTCCTATCAGCTTCTATAGCAGCTAATTTGTCTTTAGTTGGTGTGTCAGTAAGCACAGCAGATTTGATTTTCGTCTTTTAAGTTGGCTGTTTTTTCTTGGCGGGGCTTTCGGCAACGGCCTCACTGATTCTGTTGAAAATACATTAGAAATATTGGCAAGAGGAATATGGACTGTAGACGTGGATGCAATAGGTTCAATGGGTTCAGTATTCAGAACTGTGATATGGGCTGTAGACGTGGAGGCAACAGGTTCATTGGTATAATTTACAACCGATGAATTTCTAGATAGCATACTCTGATTAGTAGCTGTAGCTGGAATGATGGCTCTTGCTTGCTTGCATGTCAACTGTGTCGGGGTTGAGATTTGAAGTTGTGATGCTTTCTGCTGGATTGTATACAATTTCTGAAACAGATCGTTCTAATTCTGGGTTGGGACGATCAGTGACTTGACTTGGCAGCCAATCGGCTTCTCCAAATATGTCTGTGTTAACCGTGTTGTGTTAATTGTGTTGCAATTGATGGTATATCATATATGTATTGATTGCTTTTATTTGAGGTCCAAAAAGAGCACGATCCATGGGCTGCAGCTTGTGCGTACAATGTGGGGGAAATGTGAGTAAAATTATCCCATTTTCTTTACAAAACTCAATGTTTTTCAGTGGTGTATGCCAAGCATGATTATCTAGAAGCAGCAGAGCTCTGTGCTCTTCAGATGGTCTAACGTGATTTTTAAAATGTTCAAGGAAAACATGAAAATCATCCTCTTCCATCCAACCTGATCCGTTAGCTCTTCCGATTGAACCAGTTGGGCCATCCCTAATAAAATACTCTTGGAATCGTTTGCGTGGGAATACAAACATGGGTGGTATATAATTACCTATTGCATTTCCAGCTAAAGTCAGTGTGACCAAAGTCCCCCTTTTTGCAGATGTCATAGCACTAACCGGTTTTTCTCGGCGTGGTGCTATTATTCTATCAGGCTTCTGGACGGTAGTTATTCCGGTTTCGTCGATATTTCAAATATCTTTTGCATTAAGTTTATGCTTACTCAAAAAGCCTGTGTAGTTATCAAAGAAAATGGCCACATTTGTCTTATTGAAACTGGTAGCGCAAGCCATGCTAGCGGGTTGTGGTAATCTTAAAGATAAATTGGGATGCCGTTTCATAAATAGCTTGAGCCACACTTCTTAAGCTTTTTTATTTTGCCTCAATATCTCGGGAATTTTTTTATTATATTTTTCAGCCAACTGATATACGATAACTCGTTTCTTTCGTAGTCAGCCCATAATTAGATGCTGCACACGTTAACAAATAGCCACTTAATATATTCTCCTCCTCTGCTGTGAAAATTGTCGGACAGTTGTAACCCATAGATGGAGCCTCACCTACTGGGTTAGCTTGATAAGCCTCTTTCTTTTAAAATGTATCTTGACAAAGACATGTAGTTTATATTGTAAAGAGACGCATCATCTCTTACACTTCTCTCAACTTAACCTCTTCATAAGCCAGGTCGTATATTTCGATACATTTCCTTTATCGGTCTTTATACTGATTAAGCATTCTGAAATCAAAAGTAGCCATTTAGCATGTGACATCAAAATTAGGTCACATAGGAGAGTTGTGACATTCTGTCACAACTGAATGTGACCATGTCACAACTGAGTGACGACTTGGTCCGAATAATAATTCATATTTTCTAAATACGATGGAAACATAAAAGCTCAGCCTTATGCTTTGAGACTTGAATAATAATACTACTCAAGAAAAAATAACACAACAATGCAAATGTATTAAGACATGATATCATTTCAATCAAAATTTCGAAGAAAAACTTTTCGTTTTTTTTGCACACAGTTATCGTAATCACACAACCGCTTCTCTTGCGACGCCAGTGGGTACTAAGTCAAGTAATTCATCTCTAAAGCAACAAAGCTGCGTTGTTGCCAACTAGCTAACTATTGTTGGTAAGGAGAAATCGCCTTTGTCACAACTCTCATCTCCTCTCCTCGCCTAGATCTCCCCTATGTATGTTTGTGGCTCTCTCATGCCTTAACGACTGAACGGATCTAGGTGAAACTTTACAAAAATACAACTCATATATTAGAATGCCTTATAGGCTACAATTAAGAAAGGTTTCGTGCAATTTTGATCATAATATACTGATAAGTATTGAGTATGTCGGAAAAATTCTTGCTCCCTGAGAGCTATCATGCCGTGCGATGTCTAGAGATCTATATCGTTCTAGTTACATGCAGATAATGTACCGTAATATGGCGTCTGGGCGCCATCTTGGAAAAATTGAACGGAAAGAGGGGTCTTGTGACACATCTTTTTGAAGCTCCCTACAAATACTTCACAACCTTTGAATATAATGTCAATATCTTCAACTACTACAGAATGTCGGAACTTTAAATAGTTGCCTGAATACATGACATTTAACTACATAATATGAGGTAATAAGCTTGAGTTCAGTTCAGAAAGTGCTCGAAATGGTTGCCTTGAACTTCTCGACATATGAACAGCCTATCCGATATTTCACACCGAACATTTTCCCAAATTTCAATTTTTCAAGTCGAACCGTTCAAGAAATAAAAGGGGGGAGGACATTAAAGAAATGCACTGTATAAGTATTCAGTGTATGCTTTCGTGTTCAGGACTCCATCATTACTTCCTTTCCTTGAAATGATTATTTCGTGTTTGAATTCAGAAGCCATATAAAATCAATAAATGATAATCTTGATTCTTTCATTAACATAAGATCGCTTACACCCACATGAAGCTCAACCACTTCGTATGATTAATGGCTCATGTACTAGGTCTGGAATTAACTCATGGCTGCATGCGGCGTGCAATATATAATTCGTCCTCAGCTTATGTAACTTATGTAAGAATGATTGTTCTTATGCAAATCGGTCCATACTCGCACAAAATAATTTTGCATATCTAATTATTGTGGACATTGCATTATCGGTATACCGCCGCACTTCCTTATACCCAAGGTTGAGCAGGATTTAGTTCGAGAGCTGGCAGCAAATTTTATTTATTGAATAATGCATGTTCTGCACTTTGTATAACCTCTTTACAAAGATGATGCTCTTTCTATCAGCATGTATATTGCGAAATACATTTTTCTATGTCTTCCATCACTGAGAGGAAATCAATACAGTTAATGAATAGATTGAAAAACACATACTCATGTGGAACAGTCCAAATATCAAATTATAATAATAATAATAATAAAAAAAATTTTATTGAATCCTTCATGATCATAAATTGATCAGGTGAAAAATATGGGAATAATTATGTTCCATTTCTTTCACAGATGTTGACAAAAAAACCTTTTAGAAAGTTTTGATAAAAAATGAGAAACTGGAATG
>WOGN01000130.1:0-31610 GCA_015342105.1 Leptinotarsa texana | reverse complement strand
TAATATGAATAGTTATAAATTGAAGTATTTGAAAGATGAAAGAATCAGAGGAATTTTCAACATTAATGATATTCATTTATATAATTAAACATAAAAAATGTTCATAATCATAATCAGAATTGAAAGTATGAGATATATTTTTTGTTAATATAAAAAAACATATCTAATATTTCAGGTATTTGTTATAAAAGACTCGAAAACAACAATGTGTAGAGATATTCACAACATCACAGAAAAATTCAGAAACAGATGTATAGCAAGGTCTCCCTTTACTTGTATTTAAATCCACAGTCTTGACAGGAAACAAGTACGAAAGAGTGGTAAATTAAAATGTCCAAATTTTTGTACCAAATTTCATCAATTTTCAAAAAATAGACAACCCATATAGGTTGTAAATAAATGTCATATGGAAGCAAAATGATATCTGTTATGTAAAATTGGAAAAGGCATAATAAACTGATTGTAATTATTTAGGAATGATGACATGAATGATGACAGTAAATGATGTTTGTGAAGAATTTTGATATTTAGAGATAAGTGAGGTTAACCATTTCTGTATATAATTGTTAAGTAAAGATGTATTTAAATTTAGGAACAAATATGAAAATCATAGAATACATAGTTTTAGTGATATTAAAACTGAAAATTTGTATTAATGAAAATTGAGAGTTGGTAACTAGAGAAAGTAGGAGATTTTCAACTTCTTTATCAACAACAGGATTCTTCTCAGGGCGACGAAGCTGAACGCCACGAAAATTTTTGTCTCCAGAAATTGAATAATATTACAATGGAACAGTTAGTGATTGAATATTATTGTATTGTATACTAATTGTTAAAAGCAAATATAGTGAAAACCAACCTGATGAGTCAGATCTTGTCCAAGTTACAGTTCCGAAGGTGAGAAAACTCACACCACACAGAAACATTGAAGGAAAGCCAGGTATTTACCTATTTCCCTTCAAGTAAAAACATATATGCATTTATAAAAAGAACGGGATAATTATTAACTGACATTTCACAGATGAATAGTGCGTTCCAATATTCACAATAAATTAGGTCGGTGTAGGCATAGAACATTTTTAGAATCAGTTAATTTTCTTTTTTGATAATTTATATATTTTGGAGTTCAATATTTTTACATTTTTTTCAAACGTGTACCTACTACATTTTCATAATTCAGTTGTGTCTTTTTCACAATCATTCATATGAGTATCTGCTAATAAGATCAATTTATGTATGTAATCGTTGTGTTTGTGCCTGAGGCCACCTGGGTGTTGAGAAAAATGTCTATACACTGAATTATAGGATTTCAACTCAACATAAAAGTCTGCCAAATCAAAATTTTCATTTCATTGATAATAAAAACAATAATTATAACTATAACTTCATTTCCCAAACCCACATCACCATATTTATTCACATCATATCCATATTTACATTTTATGTCCACGAATGGTTTCATTTTTGATTTGTGTCATGCACACTCGTTAAAATCTCGTAGGTTTCAGCCAGCGTTTGCATTGTTAACGAAAAAAAACAAATGTTCATTTACGATACCACATTAGAAAACTATGAAATTATCATTGCTTCTCTACTATATTATGTGTATCACACAGTGTGTCCGCAAAGTATGGAATAAATTCGACATTTACAAAACCGAAGGTCGTTGTTTTATAAAAAACTGAAACACGTCGACTTTTAATTTCAATATTCTACATTTTACAACAAAATTCCATCATAAAGGGGGATTCATTTTAATGTGATAACATCATCAACAGTTTTTTAAATGCAACACCCTGTATTTGCTGTCAGTTTTAGATAGTATGTAACGAGCTGATCTCGAAAAGGTACTAACGGACAGAATTTGAAAGATGCGCGCTCAGAAATTGAATTTTATTAATTTCTAATAAAAGTAGAAATTGATTACCTATTCATTTTATATTTTTGTCAAATGTTAACAAGTATTTCTTATTGATTTCAAAAAACTAGGCTGCTAGTTTTTTTTGTTATTGTGAAATGTCATTATTTCGATTGACGTTCAGTAACTGTTGAAAAGGACAGTAGTTTTATTACTTTGTGAATTTTCTGTAGTACTGCTTCGAATTAATTTGATATAGTAATTAATTTAACTCTGCATCCAACACGTGAGGTGTGACATACCCCAGCCGTAGAAAATTTCCTATAACTTTTCGAAATTAGCGCCACAGCATCGGATATATTTAGTAGCTTCCGCATATAGTCTTCACTCTCATATTCACATCTCAAATCAGTTGTAGTATGACGTATGTTTGAATCAGACCTGTTATAAAACGACTGGGGTGCACGAAACCCCACATGTTTATTCGTATTTCTTTATTATTTTTGATCAATCGTTTCAATTTTACCTGTATGTTATTTCACTATTATTTCATTTCAGGTTATTTTTGCTTGATATAATTGTTATTTCCAGCTATTTATTTTCAATTCTTCTTTTTCAGCTGTTTCGGGGATTTCAAATCATTTTACATATTAGACAATGGAAGTCCGAACTAGTGAAATTCATCATGAAACTTTGTCAATCACTTTCAAACCCAAGTATCATACCTTTTCGTAATCAGCTCATTACGGAAATATAGGGTATTACATTAAAAAAATATACCAATGACGTCATCACATTAATTAGGATCACCCTGTATAATGAAATTTCGTAGTAAAATTTAAAAAAGACGTATTTCAGGTTTTTTTAAATGACCTTTGGTTTTGGAAATATCGAATTCATTCCAAGCTTACATGGGGACAGACAGCGGGAAGCGACTTTATTTCATACTATGAAGTGACACCTAAAGCTATACAAAACGAATGTAAATCGTTACTTTTACGAAATTTTTTTGCGCTTCTTCGAAATTTTCGTATCGATTATACCCAAAGATAAACACCTCCCAAATCTATTTTTGATTAGTTGACTGTGACTAACTGATTTCTTGGTTCATTCATACAAGTTAACACATGTCAGTTATATACCAACATGATCCACTGGTCCTTTCATCGCGGAAACAAACAAATATAAAGTAATTAATTTTAAACCCTCAGCAAAGTGAGGGTCAGTTTTAATTCAACTTAAACCGTTACCCATTCCTGTGACTTTCCAGAAACCAATTTCCTATGTAATTATTGCATAAACAGAAACGAAATGAGTTTGTGCGTTTGTGGATAAAATGACAACCTTGACCGTTCCGACTGTGTTGTATTTGCAGTTCCTGAAATGCTATATTATACGCCACTATTGCAACTGGAGGTGAATTTTGTCAAAAATAGTAGTCAAGCGTCAGAAATAATAATAACGGCAACTTGATTTTTCATCTATTCATGACAATAATCATAAAAGTTTCTTAGTGAATTGTATTTAGGAAGCATTTTGCTACGCGGTAACTTCATCAATTAGTGGTACAGAGTGAGTATTTTCGAAAAGTTGCTGTAACATTATTTTGTCAGAAATTTTTCATTTCATTTCATTTCTGTTTTATAAAAACTGGTGAAAATGCAGAAACAGCAAGCAATTTCTATCACGACAAGTACCTAGAGAGAAGCAAGATTGCGACACAACCTAATTGATGGTGGTCAATTTGAAAAGGAAAAGCCAGAATCAAATGATGGATCAAATAGGTTTGAGGAGTGGAAAAAATAGTCGTTTTAGGATCTCTTGAAAATAATCCCGAAACGTCAACGCGAAATTTGAAAACCTTAACAGGGCTACCAAGAACTAACGTTAAGATGATTTTGAAAAAACACAAATTCAAGCCTTACAGGATCGAAAGATTTCATCAACTCAGATCAGGAGATTTTGAACGCCGCATGGCTACTGGAAAGTTATGACGAACTGCGTGATTTTTTGTTAAATTGTGAGCAGTGCAGGCATTTGCTGCTGATTTGAAAGGTTCAGAATTCCATTATCTTCTCTCCGGAGGATATTTAATAATTTTTTTCCAACTGTATGTGAAAACGTTATTGGAGTTATTGGGATTCGATAATCGGAGATGAGCTTTTAAATATTATTATTCCTTGAAGTCATCACTGGACTACAATATATCTCATAATACGAGGAATCTAAAAATAATTCAATTTCACACGTTTTTCTTTGTAATTTTTTGCGTACCACCCAGAAAAAACCCGATGTTACTATACGAACAGAGTCATTTGTGACAAAGAAATAAGAAAATATTACATAATTTTCATTCTCTTCCTTGATAGAGTAGTGCAGTAGTAATTTACTGCTGGTGGCCGTCTTGGAATCGAGGCAAAGTACCGCTTAGTGGCATTACGGACTTTATTTTCAGGAAAAATTCAACATTTTTTTATTCCAATACCTTCATATTTCACATTACCAATATAATTTTTTCCTTCGAATTTCTCTTCAGAAATTTCTAACTAGAGATTAGATTTTCCCCACTCGTTTTGTAAGAGATTGGAAGGGTAGTTTTCTTTTCTCCAAACACCCAGTCTAGTTTTCTCTGTCCTTCAAGACCCCCTTCGTGGTTGTCTGTTACTCATTAGTTACGGTTTTCTTTGCACATTACCAAACCCTGTGTAGGAATAAGTCAATATACTCATTTGCCAAATTTTGAGTTTTATTGGGGTATTATTGTATCGTAGATAATTTATAGGTTTGGATCTGCTTGGTATTATGTTGGGTTAGTAATAAATTTGTTGGCGCCCCTTGGAACATAAATCATTTGTATAACTCACCCCTCTCCCGCTGTCTAAAGGCTAGCTGTGAGCATTCAACCCTAGTCAGTTCGTTTCTAAAGTACCCCACATATGAAGTAATTATTGAATAAGTGAGAAGAAGTCTTCCAGGCTCTATCCAGGCTACTCTGTCATGGTGTTTGTTCTGATTGATGGAGTTTTGGATGGACAAATGCATTGGGCTGTCATTCTTGTCTGATTGTTTGTGCTTGGGGCAATAATTACTTACCCAATGATGGGGGGAGTGGTCATTGGTTTTCCAATGTATCGGGGCATGTGGACCAGAGTTCGCTACAACCCTTGGAAAGGATAATGATAATAATAATTACATGAGAGTGCTTCATCATCGTTTATAGATTTCATTCCACAAATTTTAGCACAGGAAATTTTAATATTCGTTTCGATTCAAGATACATATTTCCAACAGCAAGATAAAAATAGTTGCCTTGAATTAGAGCACTTCAGTTCCAAAAATGAAAATCAAGGAAATTGAATGGATTTGAAAGCATTTAATAGAACAAAATTTATAGAGAAAATAAATGTGCCTGAGAAGATACAATTGTTTGACGTTAGTGCCAGGCAAAGCAATCAAGTCATAATTTCATTTTCGAAAAATACTTTCCTGAAGTCCTGTCATCGAACTGAAAAGAAAATTTTGTTCTCTAATTTGTTTCTGAGCTGCTTTTGATTCATTTCGTTGATTAATTATTCAAGTATATAAAATACCATAAAAGGGTGGCATATTTCAGACGAGATTTGACATATGCATTGAAAAGAGTTAAAACACTGTCTCTGCTACGACTTTCTTACAGTTACGATAGATGAGCGCTATCATCTGTTTGGCTGAGCATGTTATTGTGTCATAGTGAACGGGGGACCTCAGTTTAGGGTCAAATGTGACACTAAGATTCCTTTGATGAGTGCTTATTTGAAGAAGTATGTTAGTTATGCACTAATTATGAGAAATAACAGTATGTTCAAGGGTGTTTTTTGAGTATTTACATTTGTTTGTATTGAGGGGAAGATTATTTTCGGTACACCAAAAGTGCAAAAAGTCAAGGACTTTTTGTAAGATCGAGCAGTCGTTTTGTGATGTAATGGGCCAAAGTATTTTCAAATCAACTGCAAAGAGAGAGAGAAAGAGATCTGCTAGAGAGATAATTTCCTATGTCGTTAATGACGAGTGAGAATAAAAGAGGTGCTAAATTGCTTCCTTGAGGGGCATTCAATAGATATATGCAGAACCGTCTATATTGCTAAATAGCGATTATCAACAAATAATTAGGATTCAGAATTCAGCTCGAATCTAGACTTGCTCACCGTTATCTGATTCAGTGAAGGAGTCATCGTCTGCAAAAAGTGAATAAAGACTGAAAGTTCTCATTGTTTGCCAGCAAATATTATACACTTATGATGTACTGTTTGGAACCTTTGGTGTAGTAATAAATATTACTGGAGTTTTTTCCAACACCAAATCGTTATTTTTACACCTCGACATGTGATCATCTTCAAGAGGAAGATAAAACTGATTTTATCTTCTTCTTGAAGATGATCACTTGGTGATCGAAACACGTGTCGAGGTGTGAAAATAACGATTTGGTGTTGGAAAAAACTCCAGTAATATCCATTACTACACCAAAGGTTCCAAACAGTACATCATAAGTAGTGTATTATGTATTTATTGTATTTATTTTCTTTAAGTTAGTTAAGATTTTACAAATTCTTTTTTATAACAAATTGTAATTGGGACTACCCGTTGAATAAATAAGTAAATGAAAAAATACCTGGTGAATTTTTCGGACTGTTTTGGCGGCGCTCTGAAAAGAGGAAGAAAAATAATATTTGGAAAAAATTAATAGCATCAATCAATAGAGTACAATCTTCCCTATTGATATAATATGTATAACACTACACAATAGAATCAATATTTACTAAGATATTATGGAGCTACAAAACACATAAAAACATGTCATAAAAACTGACAAAATTTTTGAAATAACCTAATATAAATTCAAGTTCTCGTCATCTATTTATCTGTCTGTTTGAACGCCATAAACTGCCGATCGGATTTTCATGCAATTTCAACCAATAGACTGATTAAAAAAAAGGTTTATGTGTATAGTTCCCTAATGTTTTGTGTGAATTGTTCGGAATATGATGATGTTATTCATGGGAAATAGAGACAGTTGTGCTAACTTGCTAGCGGTAATCGGAAACACTGCATAATTCATTCCAATATAATAAAACAATCTACTACATAATGTTCCTGTTTATAGGTCTACAAAAAAAGTCTGCGATATTATATATCTATCTTGAAAGAATAGTTTACTATACCCATTTTAATGATCAAAAATAATAGTTACACATATTTTAATATTGTGGAAAATGGAACGCTATTTAAATGGACACGATAAGGATTTATTCCTTATCAAATGAGTACGTTAGTTACCTTGATAATTTCATGTGCAATATAATTGTCCTCAAAATATCTCAACTAAATATCTAAGTTTTGTTTTGTTGACATTTTGTGTTGTGTTGTCTTCACTTAGAAAGGTACTTACTTATTTCGATATTGAAATTGATCGTTGTGAAATTAATTTTGTTTGATCCAAAGTTTTATTATTAGTTACCAGCTGAAATATCCGGTTTCGCTCAGGGGGCGGATATGAGATTGTGTGGTGGGAATAACTTTGAAATTATAAGCGGTCGATGAATCATTCTACAACCTTTGGGACTGTTCTGAAATATTTCACAATGACCTCTCATGTTCCCGAACGTTTCGCAATATGACGGTAGATTCTGAAACCCTTTCAGATCCACTCGAATTTTCTGGGCTATTTCAAGAGAGGGAACCTTCCATCTTCAAAAGCAAATCCTTCCGGTGAAAACAGAAACCTTTATCTTGGATGCGGAGAGAGGGCTACTACACCATAGAACTTTCTTGATCATTTTACGATGATTTGGGATATTTCTGAATGTCCCAGAATAATCCAGGATGTTCTGCGATGTTCTGGAAATATGTGCTCTCGAATACTAATTGTTCTGGACTGTTGTTGAGTTTTCTGAAAGAGCTGAATTTTTTCCGAATCTTCATTGAGATATGAATCCTTTTTTTACTCCCATGTGTGAAATATACTTTCATGTATGCATCGGTGCATGCACCGGTGCGTGAAATCTATGCATTATGGGATTTACTTCACGCAGATTTTTAATAATAGTTTTTTATTTTTACGAACAGGTTTTGAGTGAGCAGTTAGCTAGGTGAGGCGTCACAAAGAGAGCTAGGGTTTTGTGATACGTCGTTTGGTCAATTCTCTATTCAAAACTGGTGTATTTTTTGGAATTGGACTAACTATTCTAGAGTTATTGATGGCTTATTTCTCCTTTCTAAGCTTATACAAGCTGATTATCAGACCAAGACTATATTCGTAGTGGAGTTTTCAGTTTCAGGTGAGACAAGTATTGTTCAAAATGATGGAAAAAAATGGATGAAATATTGAGATTTCCTCTTCGAACTCTGCTAACTCTATTCAGACAATTCTCTTGAAATGGTTTTTCTGAATATTGGTGTTTTTGGTGGAATTATTACCTCTACTTCAAAACCCCTTCCACAAAAGGCAGTTTTTCTAGGTTGCGTTTGATGAAAGTACATGATTCTCCGTCCCAATGAATACTCACCTCACGATGTGGAGAGGTAATTGGTTGATAATGCTGGCATGTCCTTCCGAATGTAACGGGGCTTCGAAGATGAGTCTTGATCTGCCCCAATCTGCCTCAGGTCGCGTCACGAGTTCTTTCTGAGGTCTCAATATGCCTACTTCTTAGATTGAACTGAGGTATCGAAGGGAGTTCAATAGTATCGGTGGGAGCTACTGAAGTGGAAATGCGAAGGTAGGGCTTCAGCTGATTACCATCACCTACGTCTTGGTGGCAGGTGGACATCGGGAAATTAGGGGTTCCTAGGTAGTTGAAAGTCTCTGGCTGTCGTCACTTCTGTTCAGACAGGATTTCGATTTCGATAGCCTCGCCAATTATCCAAGGTTGAAGTGTTTTTGTTGTGGCGATGTTCTTAGTGTTTCCGAATTATATATTGTGTCCTGTCTTCTGATGATATGGATAGAGCTGAGGATGTTTCTGACCTTCGGACAGCAAGTTGATGATCGTATACTTTACTCGTCACACGTTTGTTGGGACACACTCCTCAGGATTTCTCAAGAGAAAGAAGGCCATATCAGCATACAAAAAACAGCGACCCACCAAAAAACTATCATTTCCTCTGATAACCAATACCCCAAAGTCATCCACATCTGATATCATCTAGGCCTAGTTCACAATCTCTTCGAAACTTCACTGGATATGAATGACCACAACATTTTATCTGAAGGTTTACATTTTTCTATCACTACCATTTCGATTCCAATTGATATACTCATCCCTCAAATCGAATATGCTATCACTCACTTTCCTGAAATGATAACTGAAGGAACCCGACAATATATCGCCACTACTCTCAGGAGGGCAAAACTTCCCAAATCCAACATCACATCAGCCGAAAGACACTCTCTCAAAAGTCTCCAAAACAACCCATATCTGAGTATCCTCCCAGCAGGCAAAGGCAACACCACAGTGATCCTCGACGTTGATAACTACTTAATTCTCTTGAATAGCAACCCACCGATACGAATCCAATGACCTATTTTGAGAAGGCAATCAAAACCTTTATCAACAACTCCAGTTTCACTACCAAAACTAAGAAGCTTTCGTCCCCCGAGAAATATTCTCACGTACCCCCGCAACGTACCCAATGTTCCTTTTTGCCTCACTATCATCTTGCAAATGCTTCCAAATCATTTGCAGAATAGTCCTCGTCATACGTACGAAATCAATTCCACTTCATTCATCCTCAGAAACCTCAATATCCAACAGACTGACATCCTAGTGAGTTTCGACGTAGTGTTTTCATTCACAAATATCCCCGTATTGAACATTCTCGAAACAATATACCAACTGATACTTCCTGTTCCAAGGTATCTTTTACAAACAAGTAAAGGGCTCCCCCATGGATTCTACTACTCCACCAGTCCTTGCAAACTTTTTCATGTTAGTCTTCGGAACCAAGGCCATTGACATGTTCGACTACAAACCCTCTTGCTGGTTCGGATACGTAGATGAAGTTTTTGTCATATGACTCCATGGCTCCAAAACTCTCCATAATTTCATTAATCACTTTAATGGCCCTCTCCCAAACATAAAGTTCACAATAGCAATTGAAACTAATAACTCCCTTCTATTGCTATATATCCCCATCACAAAATCCAATAACTTCCTCTATAGGAAACCAATACAAGCAAACAGATACCCCAAGGCAAACTCCCACCATTATCCAGCACGAACCAACTCAGTTGGATTCTCTCATCCACACATCCAATAACCTCACAGATCTCCACAATAAATTTCAAGCGCTAGCTTCACCTCGAATCAACCCCTTCTTCAAATTGGTTTCACAGACCATCAAATTGACAGATCCGTCCGTCGCGTCGTCAGCAAACTTCTATATCCACTCCCAGAAATTCAAAAGACAACAACGTTCCCCATAAAGCTTCCCTTCCCTACATTGAAGGTGTTATTGACAAAATTGGCCGAATTCTCAAAAACAACAATCAAATTTTCACATTCCTCCATTCTCCAAGGACAGAATTTTCAATGAATCCCAGGATATATATGAAATTTCATGTTCCGATTTTCATAGAACATATTCAGGTCAGACCAACAGACCTATGAAAAGTAGAGTATACGAACATCAACTCGTCCTAAAATCAGACCCATCCTCAGCCCTATCCAGACATCATCATGAGACAGGACACAATATAGACTTTGCGAACACTAAGAACATCGCCACAGCGAAAATACTACAAGCTCGGATAATTCGCGAAGTCATCGAAATCGAGAAGCGACCTTCCTGCTTGAACAACCGTGATGACGGTCAGAGACTTCTAATTACCTGAAAACCCCTAATTTCCCGATGTCCACCCCCACCAAGACGTCTGGAGATGGTAATTAGCTGAAGCCCTACCCCCATTTTTCCACTTTAGTAGCATTCGCCGATACTACTGAACATCCTTCGATACCTCAGTCCAATCCAAGGAGTAGGCACGTTGAGACCTCAGAAAGAATTCGTGACGCGACCTAGGGAGTTGGTAGATTGAGACCCCGGCGTCAAGTCACGTTAATTTTTCAAGTATAACTCCAAAATCGGAGCCGAATCGTCAAACACAAATTTCCAGACGCGGAGCATTTGATGTACTGTCGTCCGGGTTGAACCACGTCTCTAATTTTCATTTATTCGAAGTTTCGGCTTCAAATGGCTTCAAAGAAGAAGCTTTGGAGCGATTTTCGAAAACCATTTGAAACTGAAATTACATGACTCGACGACGGGGTCGTAATCTTCCTGACCCCAAGTCAGCTCCAGCTCCAGTGTTCACTTGGAGTTTCCTACATTTCCAATGAACTATATGATTTATAACTGAAAAGAATTACCCTGTATGTACTCGATGAAGAAACACTAGTTTCCTCATTATAGTTACCCAATCTTGCTCATTAATTTATCGTTTGATCTCGAAATGTGCAATGGTTGAATTATTTCAGGTGAAGTATTCCCTTCGCTAACATTTGAACAGATAACTATAATAACCACCGGTATTAATAATGAGTCAACAAGACTTCTTTTATCCGTAATTGTATAATAATAACTTCTCAAGGTGAAAACGTCTCTAGCTATACTTTTGAACACTCTCGATTTATAGATTGGTTGTTGAGAACTATAAGTGTTATTTGTTCTGGTTCGTAAATAACTATTTATCGTATTGCCTTTTAATTCGTCCAAGATTACTGACTCATTGTTTGTAGAATCCACAGAAGAAATGTATTCTTAATGAAATATCTTCATATAGTTCCATGATTTCTTAATTGTTAAGTTGTTGTTTTTAATTGAAACATATTTTCAACAATTTGGAATGAAAGTCTCTTACCTCAATTCAGAGTGTATATGAATACACATCATCATGAGTAATATGTATTTTTTTTATTTATTTATTCGAAAATAGGAAATCGTAATATAAATACAGGTCCATACAGGTTCATAATATAAATACAGAAGCTAAAAAGCTAAAAATAGAAATGTGTTCCCGAGAATATTGTCCCATAACACATAACAAATCAGGAGTATTCAGAATAGATAGTTTCATATTACAATTATACTAAGGCATGAAAACAATTATTCGAGTGGGTAGGTAATGAAATATTTAACTTATCACAATGTAACACGATGTAACACAATGTATGCAGAACACATAAAAGCTCGAACCAATAAAGCAATTCGATAATGTGGAACATAATAATAAAAAAAATCAGAAAATTCATGGAATATATGGTGTAATATCATACTTGAGTAATACAGTCTATCTGCCATATCATACCACTTGAGGGCACTCAGCATGCATTGAATAGGAATGCATCTATTACATTTTAAGAGGATTCTCAAACCTCGAATTTGCATGTTTTGTAATTTCAGAATATTGTTTTTATCTAAAAGATAATGTAGAGTGGAGTGTGGCCTGTATAATGTTCAATAGGAATACTTCATTTATGAACAAATTTGACATTAAATAGCCTTTGTTTTGGGCTATTTGACTTGAAGCTATTAAACGTACGTAGTTATCTTAAACTTTTGACAGTATCCAAAATAAGAGCAATTTATAAAAAATCTTATTTTCGCACTCGTCATGAACCACACTTATATATATTTCATATCTAGTACTCGTAAAAGTTCGGTGACCATATGTAGTGCTAGACTAACCTACAAAGTGTACCAAAAACCCACGCACATGGATAGGTACCTACACGAACCACCATCCTAGTCAAAAGAGAGGAATCATCTCCACTCTAACGGAACGGGCTCGAAGAATATGTGGACCGAAGAAAAAACTGAAACATCTTCAAGTGACCTTGTGTACCCGAGGTCAAAAAAGCCATGAAACTAAAGAGTTCTACGGCTCAAAACGTATCTTCCTAGGGTCACAGACAGAAATGGGGAAACACAACATCGAAACGGTTTTCAAACCTACCAAGGAGGTATACATCAGAACCACCAAAAGATCCATGGGAACAATACTGATAAAAGAAACTGTAGACTAGATCAAACAGACAAGAGCAGTAGCAGAATACGCGCCCAATGAAGGAAACCACAGAATTCTGTTTGAAAACACTCATTTGTCCCCGACCAGGTATACCTTAGTCGACTGGTACGGGAGGCAATAGAAATCCAAAAGCACACGGATGATTTTAATAGAGAAGAACAAGCTGTAAACCTCAATCGAATATGTGAGAATTTCAAGAATAACAAACAGCATGATGGCAGGTAGAAAAGGGTCAACGAACGTTATTGACAATTCACCAAATCCAGGTACAGACTACCTGAATCAATATAAAAATGCTCAAGCCAGATACAGGTATTAGACCACCAAACTTCCCATAGAGCCAACATGAATCGTGTTACGCAGCCGTAATATTCAGTCATCGGAGATATCATCTCAAGATGTATAAATCTCTGAGGAATCTAGCCATTCTGCAGCGAAACTTTAGGAAGAAATTCCAGAAAATAGTGACACTACACAAAATAATATTCTTGGAATATGTCATTTTATCTTCCACGTTTGACTAGCTTTCCATCTCCAGTAGTTCATACATTTCTGACTCAGTAAAATAAAATTGGCCTCGCGGTGGTACTTCAGAAGTTTAGGTCAAAGAGTTTTTGAATTCTTTGTTTCAGAAATATATTTGAATAATCATCAGCAGTAAAATGGGAGTTACGAGCAGCGTTGTTAGTCAGATGCAATCCTTTTTTCAAGTGGAACGTTTTAAATGACTTTCAGGAAAATATGTATACATTTGAATAATAGGTAGAATAGGACATTTTGGAGTATTATTAATCAAATGAAAACAATTTTCCCACACCACTATCTCTTGATGCGAATTTTGCTAACCAAGTTAGGATATGAATAAGATTTTTTTTGTTTTCTGGTGTGGTACTAGATTCGTTCGGTTTAAGTTGACTTCAATTGCATTATAATTTCTATTGCATGATTGAATTGATCAACTCTCATGTATTACTGGTAACTGTTTTCGTCAGCAGATCGGATGATCAAACTGTTTCCATATTTTCTTCATTTACATCAATTATAGATGTATATTTTGTGAAGATGGTTAATTTTTCAAAATAACAACCCTTATGATCCTCTTGTATACTCCATGTTATTCAAGTCTTTTCAGTTGAAGATGATGTTTTCAATACTCATTGAATATGTTTGGTTGCTCGGAGTTTCGGAATTTGATTTGATGATATACAATTCGTCTGAATATGGGATTTTTATATGATATTTGCCGCCTGAATTTGTCTTCTTAGTTGTTTGACTTGTGTTTAGTCTGAATTTTTCCTCTGATCAATTTAATTTGACTGATTTGTTGTCCCTAGGAAAATTTCTTCTCTGAATTGAAACATGCTTTCACATCTGATTGATTTCTGCGTCATTAATTTCTCTTTCAATAAGTTAGATTTCAATTCGCTCTTCATCGGCTTTTCAATTTCTTGTTAGATATCCACACTGGCTAGACAGACATAACAAAGCAAATTTAAACCGGCTTGTTTGATTTTTTTGTAATTCATTTCATCTCGTATTCATTAATAATTTTGTATTGATTGATTCGTTCATTTTCATCAGAATATGAGAAAAGATATTGAGAAATCAGAAAGTAACTTATAAAACCGTAGTTGTCCGAATCGAGATTATTCTTCTTGAAGTCGTCAAAATAATTTGTTTGAAAAACTAATACGTGTAATATTTTTACCACTTTCACATCTGTATCGTTTTTTCTTCAGATTCTTCATGCCAATTTATCTTGTTATTGAATAGTAAAAATTTAACTTGTTGATTTCATAAACTACACCTTAATATTTGATTTCCACAAATTGTTTTGCTAACACAGTAGTTTTTTCAAAAGTGATTTGAATATTACAAGTTGCTTCTCACGCTAATATTTATATATCACAGGTAACTAAAATTCGTACTACCTCCATAAAATCACCTAAACCTCTACAAAATATTATATACCCGAGGTATCTATTCAATTATGATTATCTGAATCATATTTCCTCACTTCTACATCAATAATAATACTTTTTCGGTTTTTTTTAAAAAGGAAACAAGTTTAATAATGGTGATCTATTCAAATTCAGTTGGTCATTCATTAGACTGTTTGAATTTTTAAATTTATCAATTTTCATTGCTTCCGAATGATTCCGTTTCAAACCTTTATTTTCTATGTGTGAAATTTCCAACTTTACGTTTAAGATATGATTTTTATCTTGAAGGTGATTTGGATATGTTAAACCTGTTTTCTTTTTCACATAGCTCATATGATGTTCTTGGATTCAATTCCTAATTGTTCTGCCAGTTTGACCAATATATATCATAGGATACGTTCCACACTTTGATTCATCTACTCTTGATTTCTCGAATTTGAATGTTGTGTCTTTATTATTTTTAACTAACTTTTCCAACGTATTACTTGTTCTATATGCAATTTTAATATCTCGTCTCTTCAAAAATGAAGCCACCTTTTCTATTATTTGTCCATTGGACAAACAACAGAATATTGAAATTGCACGGTGGCCCAATGATGCTACCGACCCATAATCTACGCCAAACAGTGACTTTTTCGGGATGCATCGGTAGCTCTTGCAATGCTTGTGGATGGTCTTCACTTCAGATGTGGTAATTTTGCTTGTTAACATATCTATACAACCAGAAATGAGCCTCGTCGCTGAACACAATTTTTCGATAAAAATGTGAATCTTCTTCCAACTTTGCCAGCGCCCATTCACCAAAAGTTAGACGTTGTGGGAGGTCGTGTGGCTTCAATTCTTGCATCAGCTGTATCTTATAAGGTTTAACACCCAAATCTTTTCCCAAAATTTTCCACATAGTGGAGTAACAGAGGCCCAATTGCTGCGAACGGAGGAAGTTCAACATTTCACGGTCATCACGAACACTGAAGGTTACAACCGCAATATTTTCTTCCGTCCTCACTCTACGTATGCGTGTTGGTGGTTTAATATCCAATAATGTGAACTGGGTTCAAAATTTAGTCACAAGCTTCAGAATAGCTCCCTTAGTAGGCCAACGAAACTGCTCATAAATTGAAAGAAGTGCACGATGCACTTTCTTCACCGAGCATGAATTTTGATAATGAAATTCAATGATTTGCAAGCGTTGTTCATTCGTAAGTCGATTCATGGTTAAATTATAGACCAAACTGAACAAGTTTGATAAACACGATTCACGCTTGATCTGTCAAAAACAGTGTTGCCAAAAAGATATCAGCAAAAAATCACTCATTATAACAAGTAATACCTTGGGAAAGTTGGTTGAAAATAATAAAGACAGAACATCCATTCAAATTCGAGAAATCAGGAGTATATAAATCAAATTAGGAATCGAATCCAAGAACATCCTATGAGTTATGTGAATAAGAAAACAAGTTTAACATATTGAAATCATCTTTCAGAAGAAAATCGTATTTTAACGAAGAGTTCGAAATTTCACACATAGAAAATAAAGGTTTGAAACTGAATCTTTTGGAAGCGATGGAAATTAATAAACTTAAAAATTCAATAGAATGACCAACCGGATTTGAATAGATCACTATTATTGAACTTGTTTTCTTATAAAAAAATCGACGAAATACCATTATTGATGGAGAAGTGAGGAAATATGGTTCAGGAAATATGGAGAAGTGAGGAAATATGGTTCAGGTAATCATAATTGAAAAGGTACCTCAGGCATATAAAAGTTGTAGAGGTTTAGGTAAATTCGTTGGAGGTACTCTGATGGACGTAGTATATCTGTGGTATATAAATATTACCGTAATGAGCAACTTATAGCATCGAAGTCACTTTTGAAAAAACTACATGTCGTGATGTATTTCTCAAATATAGTTTTTGAAGATCAAATCGTTTCAGAGACATCCTACTGATGAAACTTATTAAAAACTGATAGAGTTTTATTGAAAATATATTGGAAGCAAAAACAGTTATAAGTTGAATAATTACAAAACTACAGGTAGTCACAAAATTAATCATTCCAAAATGTTTTCTAATATTTTTTTCCTAGAACGTGTATATGGATTTTGAGTTTTCACTCTATGAATAATCTGCTCATTTATATTCGAATCCATTGAAAATTAATTTCAAGAGATTGTGAATATATCATTGTATTGGGGAGAAAATATTGACTGATAACGATTCAATTTCTTTTTTATAAATCATTGCAATATATTTCAGACTCAATAATCATGAAACGATGATCTCAAGACTTGTTTTTAATGACTCCGCACGCTCTTAAAAGCCACTTCTTGCTCTCGACTGAATTCCATCATTGTATACTTTGGATTCCCATGTCCACGCAAAAACTCGAATGGTAAATCCTGATGATACCAGGTAATACCTCTCGGAGTAAGATTTCCCCCACTTCTATTGTTTATTATATATTATATTTGAAGGTTTATCTACACATTTTTGGTTTTAAATGCGGTGTTAACTTGCAGGTGATTGTGATATTTAGTTAATAAGTGTATCGTGACTTTCGCAGTTCAGCAAATTGGAATTAGTTTGAATATTTGTCGGTGAGTAAAAGAAATTGTTGTTATGTAGAAACTGTTCAAATCATAGATAATTTGAGATGCAATGATTTTAACTTATAATAAATGTTGGAATTTTAGAAGCGATGTCATTGAACTCTTCATTATCTATGAGTGGAAAGTATTTTTTTTTGGTGATGTATTTTTGAAAATGATCTTTTGACTTTATGCTTCTTCATTGATGAAATACTTATGTATCTTTATGTTATTATAATTTTCGAATACCAGTTCCGCTACTTGCATCATATTTGTTTATTTTTGCATATACTTCTCATTAGCGAAAATTTTTTCATGACTACATGAAGTCGTTTGTCACAAACGATAACAATCTGAATTAGCATCATAATAACTCCTTTGCATTGAATGATTTGTAAAATTCATTAGAAATGTTCAATGAAGATTCATTTGAAAATTGTGCTTTTTAAATCGAACGAATAAACCGCATACCTTTTTGAAAAAACTCACTTTCAGTGGGAACATTTTTTATCAACTGAAATCTTATACTCTGTTTTCTGGTAGTGAAGAGTAATGAATGCTCATTATAAATGCAAAACGCAAACAAAGAGCTCGAATAAAATTTTATGATTTTGTTATGATTTTCCGCAGCTGATATAGGCCGGTTTATGATACTTCACCAGATCCACAAGCAGAAGAGTCACAAAGAAAATAATATATAAGCTTTTGGGTCATTTCATCACCTGCAGTGGCGTGCACTTGGGTATTTAAACAAAATACTTGTTGAAAGTAATGATGATGTTCCTTTATTATTCTTGTGTTATCATCAGATTAATTTTCTCAACTGAATAATTTAATTTTCACATGTTGTCTTTTTCTTTTGTAACATGTTGGATAAGCACTCCTTAAAGATCATTTTGACATTATTATTTGAAATTTCGTGTTTCTTCTTGCAACTCAGTCTTTTATTTCAGCCTGAACGAATTCAGACATCAAATGGTATGTTTTTCGTTGGAGCCACTCAATGATATACACTTTTCTCCATGCATTATAGTTGGTATTCTTTCAACTTTCCCTAAATGATAATTTGCATTATCCATCACGATCACATGTCTAATATTCGCTGAAAATATCCTACAAACACATCGCCGTGTAAGTCTTCATGGTAATCAAACTCCAAACACCAATAAGCCGCTCTCATAAAAACCATCTCCACTTCCAATGTAGACAATTGCTTTTCCAGATGGAGACTTTAAACCAGAAGATCATCCTTCTGAAAATGGTTATCGTGAACTTGTAATGTTTTTGTCTTGCCACATCTTTTCAACGATATATTCTTCGTTAAACCAAATTTCTTCAGAAAATAAACACATCGAAAAAATCATTTCATCATTTTCGATTAAGAGCGATTTTTTTTCTGCTGGAATTTAATTATTTTGACGTTCTCCACAATTTCTTTCTGCCTATCATTGGAAACATACGCTGGTCTTTTTTTCGAAGCTCCCATTATAACGTCGAGTGTGTAGTTTTCATCAACAGGCACGGATTGTTTTGGTGATTCCACAGCTCAATTTTTTCTCTCATTCTTGAATTTATATATCAATGATTTTGAAATTTTATATTTTTTACTTTTAAACCGACATACATGTATGTACACATATGATTGAATTGACCGATACTTGATGAAAATCCATAAGTAACGTATTCAAAAAACTTCATGAGATTTTCACTAGACATTTTTACGAAAATGCAACACGTATTTCGCCATAAAATGGCTTCTTCGAACCATTGTATGTGCCATGTACGCCTATGGAACAGGTAAATGAACATAGAACAGGAAATGAACAATAAATATCCAAAAATGTTTTCAATTGATCAATTCATTTTCAGTAGACACTTTTCGTCGATACATTTTCTTCAAGGAACTAACTCATACGTTCGTGTGTTGATTCTTGGAATAATTAATTTTTTGAAAAACTTAGGTAGATATCCATTTTCCAATTCTACTTTGAAATTGATCAACTTATTGTGCGCCCATCCATTCAGTATTTTGGAAAATTGTGAGGTATCCAATATCGATATTTTTGTTTTTTTTTCGATAATTTTCGTTTTTCTATGCTTTCGTGGTATAATTAAAATTTACGAAGTAATGTCTATTCATGAAGAGGGCAACCGAAGACAGTCGACAAACTCAAATGTGGGGTTACACGGAACTCGATTCTGAGTCTGGTCTTTTCTTAATATTGTGGATGAGCTGACACCAATTTCAACTTAATTTCGAACAGGTTGGAGCCTGGCTCTCTTACCCTACGGCTGGCGTTTGTCAGGAAGACAAATGGGTCATAACTGAATATGGGATGGCGACATGAATGCCCTCAGACATCAGTACCGCCCTTCACGCTGAAACCCCTGCCTGCCTGGGGTATTACGGATGAAGAGATTGCTCATCTGTTAACGGAAGACATGAAGGCCTAATTCGACAGTGTCTGGGCCTTCTATATCGGGAGGCGTCGTCTACAGCATAATCTATAGCTTCCCTAACTAACGATGATCTGCCATATATCAATCCATCAGGTAGGTTTTTATTATTTGCTGATTACAAAATCATCATCCGGAGTAGTCTCAATATGTACCTGTACCTGTAAAGCAAGGAGGGTAAGTGTATGCCCACAGCACATAGGCCACATCTGACCCACTGTACATCCTCCCGAGGAGTTGTCCTCCTAGGTCATCGTCCATTCTGTCCTTTCCAGGAAGGTGGACATGTCTCTGGCAGTCATCTCCTTTATATCGGCAGGTGTAGGCCAAGACTCGCCGAACACACACTCTCTCATTGACGACAACTCCGGACATTCGCATAGGACATGCCTGACAGTTTAATCTTCCTGTTCACACATTCTGCATAGAGGTGTGTCCACTAGCCCTATATTGTGAAGGTGTTTCCTGAGTTGACAGTGGCCACTCAGAAGTCTTACTGTTAAGAGTAGTCCCAATTTTCAAGACTTACTTAAAAAAGTATGTTAAGGATATTATGAAATAAGTATTCGACTGATATGTATCGAATCGCCTCCTCCTCAATACTTGTATTGACACTCAAGTGTTCTTAGCAACATTTTATAATAATCCATTGAAAGATGATTGATAAGCAGAACTTGTGCAAAATCACTAGCAAGTCACATTGACAAAAAGCTAAAATTGGATGATCATTTAACAAAACTGAGAAGTTGTCAACCTGTTGCTATGCAAAATAATTAGGATTTTCTACTGTTGAAATGGTATATATTCTGTTGGTTATCATAATGGATTTAAGTGGGTTTCCTTGAATATCCTCAGATCCTATCTGGCTAACCCTCAGCAAGTGGAATCAGTCAGTCAAAAGGTCAGCCCCTACAGTGCAAAATTGAGTGTGTTCCATCAGATAATTTGTTATTATTGTAGGTATAAAATTGTTTGAAGCGGCAAACAAAAAATAGTTTTATACTTATTAGAAAACAAAACACAAACCTAAAATGAATAAAGAAAAACCTCATACTATGCTTTTTTTCTACCAATGGGGATATCGCAGGCAATACTACTGATAAACTTCACAAAACAACAGTGAGAATAAGCATATTAGATGGAACACGAAATACCCTTTAATCCAACTTTGAACTATTTTTTTCATAAAAGCTAATATATTTTCTGTTCTATGTCTCTCTCATGTTTACAGAAATAAAATTGTTTTCATATATATTTCTATTTCTATATGTATACGTGAAATAAATTACGACTTTCACAACTACCCTACTCATGCATTTCAATACCTGTTCTATAAAAATAATTATATATTTCATTATAGAAAACTTATTGGATAATATGTAGGTCATATATGTGTGATAATGTATGCTGATGCTAGACTCATTATGACCTTGAAAGGACAATACGATGAGTTATGTCATGTTAACACCAACAAAATAACAAATAGTTTTTCATCCAGTAGCTGATATATTATAATTTTGAATGATTTCAGACGAAACACTGGATAAGGAATTAACCGCCAATATTATTTACAATGATTAGTAATATATTTGAAGAATTACTCAGCTAGATCCCATTATATGTTCAAACTAAAGGATCTATTTAAGAGTGTGAATAGTATAATTACTTTTGTTAATATCGGAATATTGAAAACTTTTTAGTTGTTTATTTATCCAAATGATACTGATGACTTCTTTTGGAAATATCGATGTCGTAAAATAAATTCGATGTTCACTTCTTGTTCTATCAACAATTACAATGAAACCCTGGTGATGCAAGCTTGGTTATCAGGAGTTGCTTTATTTTTTTTGTAAGTTCATCGGCGGAATTCACAAACTCTCAAGCCAAGTGACTATAAATTATTTTATTATTTTCATATACGAGGTCTATTCAAAAATAAAGTGAATTTTCATTTTCACCAAAAAAATATTTATTTATTCATCAATTTCTATTTTGTTTCCTTCAAATGAGTGCTTCTCAGATATATTACACTTGAGCAAGCATTTTTCCAATCATCGAAGCAGGCTGATAAGCACTTTTTAGTATGTCGCTGAGTTCTCTCAGCGATTCGGTTTTTATCTATTCAATTGTCGCAAAACGAAGTCTTTCCATGGGTATCTTCGATATTGGGAACACAAAAAAGTCACAGGTGGCCGAATATGGTGAATACGGTGGCTGAGGCATGATACGCGTTGTTTTTGGTCAAAAAATTACAAATTAGTAATTATGAGAGAGCAGGTATATTACCGTGATGAAAAATTTATTTTATTGTTTTTCCACACTACTGTACGTTGTGTTCGTATTGCTTCTCACAAACGGCGCATAACTTCAAAATAATAGTCCTTATTGACTGTACGACCATGTGGCAAGAACTCTTGCCACGGTATTCGAAGAAATTCGAAGAAAACAGTAAGTAAAATATTGTCATCTGATCGAACTTGGCATGTTTTTTGGTCTTGTCTCTCCCTTTGGGATGATTGGACTTTGATTTAGATGTCATACCTTTTAGGCAAGTCTTGATCGCTTTTGACGTCATTCAACAGTTCCTGAACGATGCTCATGCAACGGTTTTTTGGTTAAAATTAGGCAATTTTGGAGCAAACTTTGCTGCCACACGCTTCATGGCCATAATTTACAAAAACTTTGAATGACATGAGCCAACTGATATACCAACATCCTCAGCAACTATTCTAATAGTGATTAGGCGATTTTTCATAACAATTTTCTTCACTTTCTCAACATTATCTGCGGTTGTTGATGCGCTGGGGAGTCCAGAGCGAGCGTCGTCATTCAAATCTCCTTGACTTTCTGTGAAAAGCTTATACAAATTGTAAACATTTTTATAACTCAACTATTTTCGGTAGCAGAAAATCGCCGAACACACAAAACACATCTAACTTGTATGCCTCTCACCAACAAACTAAACAGCGGAAACTGTGAACATATGTTCGAGACGACTGTACCAACATAAAAAAATTGCTAAATACGTTGCCCGTTCGTGCGTTGCTAAGCACGTTGAACATTCACTTTATTTTTTTATCAACCCTCGTGTTGTATATTATTGTTATTACTATATACTTTCTTCGGCAATTCCTGAGCAATTTGTATGTCACATTGGACACTTTCAATTCTTAATTTTATGAATAAAGTACTTTTCATTGAGAAACTATACTTATTCTCATAACCCAATTCGAAATTAAGAAGTATTATCACAAATCTAAATAATATTCATATGTTAGAGATATTCACGGTCAATAACCATCGTAACTGTGTCCTTACTGTGGTCGACTCTTTCAATTATAACTCATCTTACAACTTTAATGAATACCTAACAATTGAAGTCACGTTCTGAAAATTCCTGCATCCTTTGCAGGAAAATTTGTTGTGTCCTTCAATATATACAAGGTTTTGTCTTTTAAATTATATGCATTAACTTGTTATCATTGATTTTTTCAATATTAAGTCGTCGTTTTTCCCGTCACAGAAATAAATTGTGTATTATACACGTGAAAAATATTAGATTTTAGCTCGGCCACGAGCTAAAAAGTAATACTTTTCTCCCTTGTAAAATGAATAACTATTTTTTGCATAGAAGAAAATGGATGGGGGTGAGTCTATATAAAAATAAAAATGATGGTTCAAGTTGAGTTGAATTGATTTGTCAATATAATCCATAACAGTTTTGGCACAATAGACGGTATGTGATTTCTTCATCAGTTTGTAGATATTAGCAATTAGTTATCAAAATTACTTCACGCGGCTAAGTTTCATGTGGGTGATTTATGAGAATTATTGCCTATTATCATATTATTTCTTCATCTGCACATATTCAGTTGAAGGTCATTACATGAATAATCCATGATTGCAAAAAACTGCTACGATTTTAAAATTTTTGAATACATAGAGAAATGAACTCACTTTATTTTTCTTGTTGTACTATGTTAATAACTTGCTGAGCCATCGTCTTATAGAGAAATTCTCGCAAAAACTATCTATTAATACAATTCGTCGAACCTTCGTGTTTTGAATTAGGATTTTCTCAGAAGGCCTAAATAACAATACAATAGATAGAGTTTAGGAAATGGAAAATACTCATATTCGAACTGAGTTACACTGAAATCGATGATTAAATGAAATATTTTTGAATAAAAATTTTGTTGTCAACGGAATGAAACTTTCAACACATTCGAAATTAGTTGAAATGTCATCAAAAGATTCACTTATTCTGCTGTAACTAGGTTTGGTTAGGTCCAAAGTAAGTGGGTCTATTCGACCTTCCACCGCAACCCGCAAGGGATTCTTAACGAAGCCGATTAGTTTGTATGGTGAGTGATCTTTCAGATCAGATGGTAAGAGTATGGTTCTGCCATACTCTGAAAACCAGATTCGGTCTCCAGCGAGGCAGGAACAAAGTATATGCTCTGCTGTTTCATCGTTAATAAGGTAGTCGGATAGTCAAGTTACAGGATTCCCACCTTGATACCCGCGACAACCTTTCAGTATGAGGGTTTTTGCACGTCAGCTACACCTGACGATGCCTTAGATTCAACCGTGTATAGCTTTTTCGCCTCTGGTTTTGGTGAATCATCAGTTGAGCACAAACGTTTGCTAATCACTCATGGTTTGTTCCTCCACCTGAGACAGAATTTGGTGCAAGGCGGTTTCATAAGGTACCCCGCTTTCGAGGAGACGACTCAGTCGTGTTCTGGCTGCACCACCAAACCTTTTTTAGGTTCAGTTATTGGATCAGGAGGAGATGAGAAGCTCACGCTCCTGAACTAAATTTACAGGGAGATCAGTTGGAGGTGTAAACTCGACATCCATCTCCTCTATAGATTCGCTCCTGATTTAAATTTACAGGGAAGTCAGTTGGAGTCATAAGCTCGGCATCCATCTCCTCTATAGACTCAGTGTCATAAAGAATTTTTAAGTTTACTTTGTCCATAAAAGTCCCACGAGTAGTTAGGGAAAGACTGTCAGTCACGGCAGAGCCCGCATTATCGTGACAAGGCGATGCCACTATGAGAGGGCTCCCGGTATTTCGAAAAGGTTCCGTAGATACAGCTGATAGGCTCAGTGTCACTCATCCTCTCGGCATGGATACACACCCCTTAGGATTGAGCCATCGTTGGGATGCCATTCAGTTAGGGAATAATAGAACCCGTATCCAGCGGGGCTACGTGGAAGCAGGCATCCGATGGCCGGTTTGCTCAACCTCCACATCCCAAGCCAATGCACTCGCCAAAAAAAGCATGCACAGTGTTTTAGCCAGTGAAAGATGAGCAAGGACAGCCAACCCGTCATCTGTAACTTCCTTCCGATATAATATCTACATGTCAACAAAATTTATAAAATATCGCCTATATTTGCAGTATCTGTTCAATTCTTCATTTTATTTGGATTTTTGTTGATTTGAAACATTTCAAGAAAAAATTTGATGGACAAGTTTCTTTCAGAATGTAGAATTTTCCCTTTAATAATTTTGATTATTCTGTTTCGAGAGGATGTTGCTACTGACAATATTATTTGTATTTCCTGTATGTACTTATTGTGGTAAAAATAATTTTGTTGAGAAATGTTTATAGAAAATACCCATATGATAAAAATTTAAGACATTTATTATTAACACTTTCATCAATTACCTGTTGAATTTTGAAAAGTCCTTCAAATACCTCAATTCAGAACTACAAACATTCATATAAACAAGCTTTTATTAACGCAAAACATTCAATAAAATAATAAATTTTTTTAGACGAAATTTTCGAAACTGATGTTTGTAGTTGGGAAAAACAGCATCTGTTTGCTTATGAAAAAAACATTTAATTTCGATAATGAAATTCATCCCGCCGATAAAACGATCAACTCAACCTTGAATTCGTTCACTATCCGTTAGATTGCTATTATCGGATGTTTTCTTACATTTACTTTGATAATATTTTGAATTTTACTGTTTCAACAACAAGGATTCACTCAGTAACTTGTCTAGAATGACTGACTTCATTGACGAACCACAATTAAAATAAAGCTCTCTAAAATACTGAATTAGAAGTATTATTGGTCGAGATTTTTGTAAGATATAAGTAAAGAGGTATTATCAGCATAAATTTTAAGTCCTACGTTTGGAAACGATTTCGTTATTTCATTAATGTATAAAATGAAGAGAACCGGGCCTAAGACAGAGCCCTGCAGAACACCCATATCAATTCGAACCTCAGAAGATTTGATATCTTGAAGCGAGTTGTTACTAAAATATTTCAAACTGACAAACTGTGAACGGTATTTAATGAAAGACTCAATCCAACTGAGACAAACACCTCTAATACCATAATTGTATAACTTCGATATGAGAATATCATGATCAACACAGTCGAAAGCTCGACTCAGGTCACAGAAAATGCCCTAAGGAATCTCTCTTCGATCAATGCGGTCAAGTAGATCGTTAAATAGCAATTAATAGCAGTTTTAGTTGATTTTTCTCTTCGCTGCTAGTTAAAATGTTGAATTTATTCAAAAAGGCAATGAGTCTTTCTAAGTAACAATATTCGAAAACTTTTGAAAAGCTGCGGAAATTGTTATAAGTATATAATTTTACAAGTTTTCTGGGCATGTTTTTTATATACAGGTATAACTTTCCCGATTTTGAGATCAGAAGGAAATTTGCCGGTTTTGAAAGAGATTCACCATAAATGTTAAGGGCTCAATCACAATGCTAACAATTCTTTTCAGAATGAATATAGGAACTTCATCGGGCCCTGACGAAGATTTATGTTTGAGCTTGTTCCTCAATAAAAAGGGGCAGTTCATTCGGCCTCAAGAAAAAAGTATGAGTTTGAATTTCAGAGAGTTTATTTCTGAGTTCCAGTGGAGCATTTTTTAAAAAATTTTTGAAAAGGTTGGATACAATGTCCGGATCTTCGACTCTCTTATGATTGTGAAAAATTGTGATTTCACGTCCTTATCAACCCATTTTTTATCATCCGCTAGCTTGCCGAATATTTTACAATTTACCAAAAAAATTTTCTTTTATGGAATTTTTTTTTCAGTGACTGTGTTTTCCGCATACAGAACTTTTATCAGCGATGCATTTGAGCAATCCCTAGAAAACCTTCTTCCTTCATAATTGCTACGTCATTAAAATTCTCGTCATCATAGATTCTGGTCCCGGTTCTCCCATCTGACATGTAGTTGTTCGTCCAAAAATTCACAATTCATTTATTTGTCACCATATGATTTGATCCATTCCTGAGAAAATTTTTTGCTGAACTAAATGTACACTATAAAACTGTGAAGTTTACTCCACACTTTTGTATCCGCTTCACAGTACATCAAATGTTGAAAAACTGCGGCGCGACTCTGTTAAGAAACCAACTAAATTCAAGTAACACTTCATTGTGAGATTTTCACTGGACAGTTTACAAAAACCGCAACACGTGTTTCGCTATACAATAGCTTTCTTAAGTGTTTTCATACGCTACTTTGTATTTTTTGATGGAAGACTGCATCTCAGGATGGATGATTTCAACTCTGGACTGCACAAATATAAGATCATTCGGTGGAGGGTAGGTGGAAGGGGAGCATCACCTTCATTTCATTTGGATCGGAACAAAAATTGACCTATCTCAGCAATTTGTGCATGCCATCTGACTCTGGGCGTTGTCCTGTCTTTGAATATAATCGTTGAGTTCATTTTTGATTAGTAATTGAAGAGTTGGTTGATGCATTGTTGGGGACAATAGGTATTTAAATTTGAGATCTCAACCGTTATAAAGGTTTTTTTATACAATTCGGACGTAAAAAGTCCCCCCACAGAGTACGGCATATATCAAGGTCGGGCAAAGTTTTTGTGAGAACATTCCTTTTAGTTATTTTTAATAACAAACAAAAATGTAACGGCATTCGCTGCCAAGAGGGCGCTCTCGTATTTTTTAACGGGAAGGAGGGTTGTGTGATACAACTTTTAGTAGGTCTTCCAATACTTTATCCAATACTAGGCATGTAACACTCAAGCTTCTAACAACCACTCTCTAGGAAGTACATGAATAAAGTTTGGTCATAGTAAAAATCAACCACTAAGTGCACTTCCACTACTTTCATTCATGAATTCACAAAGTTTTCGGTGACCTCGAAACGAAGTGTGGAGCCAATTTCGTTCTTTTAGCAAAGGCGTACGCTCATATAATAAGGAAATTTAAGGTTATTATAGAATATTTTGTGGTAAATTACTTATAACCAACTACAAAAACTATAAACAATAATAACAACACCGAATAAACTAAACATAATATCAATTTC
This sequence comes from Leptinotarsa texana, assembly GCA_015342105.1. Classification (NCBI taxonomy): domain Eukaryota; kingdom Metazoa; phylum Arthropoda; class Insecta; order Coleoptera; family Chrysomelidae; genus Leptinotarsa; species Leptinotarsa texana. The sequence goes on along the minus strand of WOGN01000130.1, from coordinate 3,371 downwards.
GGACCGTTTATTATAACTAATCCGATGTCCGTGGTACCGTCAAATCCTTCGATACTACAGCATCTACCTTTATAAAATATTGCCAACATAACACATTTGACTAACTGTTCATAAATTTGGAATATGCGCTAAGTCACATTTATTGTTGGAAATCGGAATAGCCGTTCCTGGGTAATCATTTGTTTAGATCTCTTCCGAACAGGTCGATTTTCTCAGTCAAAAGACCATATTTTTGAATTGAAAGAGGTATATTTTTAGCAAAATTAATTTTTACAAATGAAAGGTTTGCTTTCTACTTCTCCATCATTATACAAAAAAACGTGAGAATCTTGCAAAGAAAGGAAGGAAACAGTCAGTTTCAAAAAATTAATTCTATACAAAGATTTGTAGATCATGCAAAAAAGTAGCTTTAAGTTACTGAAAGTTTCTTTGTAACTGTAATGTTATTTATGTTTAATAATTAGGAATTTTATTTTTGTAAACACTAGAAATGAAATAAACTATCTATGTATCTTCGGTGCCATATCGTTCCAATAAAATTTTAAGGGCCAGGAACTCATAAAAATACCGTTTGAATTGCAATATAATTGTTTTATTAGTGACTTCATTAGTGACGACTTAATTGTCCAGACTGAAGTCTTGATTATATAACGAAACACGTGTCGCGGTTTTTGTAAAACCCTTTATAGTGAAAATCATACAATAAACTGTATCAATTAATTTTTTTATATACCCTTTCAATTTATTCAAAGTGTCTATCTAGTTGGAATACTCTGAATCATCTGATTTCATGATTTTGACAAAGATGCATAGAAACCCTGGTGTTTTAACCGAGTCGCTTTCGTTTAGTCTCGTGCATGAATCGAAATCTGTCGCCCGTATTTTGTTGAGATATTTAATTTATGGACCATAATGTGAATAAATGTAAACAACATTGAAAAGTGAAGTACCAACAAAAATTCACCATTTTGTAATGAGGAAACTATAGCCTACAACAGATACATTTTGCTACGAAATGTAGGTATAAGTTAGTATGAACAAGTTGTTAATAAGCCAGTCCTAGCTGGCTTGCATCGCAAAATAGTGATTCTTCGTCGATAAACTTAGCGTGATTCTGTTTTTGTTCGTACCTGGATGAAATTAAATTGATTCTAATATCCCACCGTTTATTCATGGAATAAAGTACCTACTTACTTATCTGAAGGTAATTTAACAAATACCAGACCGTTCAGTCGTAGATAAATGATATAGTACGGTCAAATACAAATGAGTACTCCGTTTATGTTGGGTTTTATTTGCATAATTTGTTTTTGTAATGAATAAAGAGAATTTTGATTAATACTTATATTTTTCTGTTATTTTATCATTTAAAGATGAATCGCTTTGTTTCAAGTGCTTGCTAAAATCCTTCTACGACATCATTTAGTAATATATTTCTGCATTAATTTTCATTTTCTAAGTCAAATTAGATATTAATCGATTTAGAAGTAAAAGCGATTATCCGGCCACAAATATCAATTATGAAAGGATTATGTATGACGTTTCGGTAAAAAGAGAAAGAGTCTCAATTAAGAACTTTTGGTTCAGTGAACAATTCATCGGTAAGAGTGTGTTGTAGTGGCGAGTGGGAAAGTTCTCATGCAATGACAACCGATAAGGATATTAATAGATACTCATTCAAATAAAAATAATACAAGTAATAATAATAATAATATATGGTTTGCTAAAATATACTTCTGAAAAAATTTTGGTTGGGTAGCAGGATCCATTTTTTTTAAACAATTGTTTTCTTGCCGACGTTTCGAATTTAATTAAATTCTTCTTCAGGGCTCTGCAACAATGAATTTTCATAAATATACCTTCTACAATACTTATACGATTATTATTGTTTCAATTCCTAATTAAATTATTAAATTATTCACCGAAAAGTAGTGTTTTTGTGTTGATAATATTACTATTTTAAAAACCATCAGACATATTAGATACGTATTTACAAAAAATAAAAAACATTACAACCACAAAATTTCAGAGACAACACCAACACAAAACGACATGAAACAACCGAATGGCTTTATCTGTGGCGTCTGTTTTTTTATCAATGACAGAAAGAAAAAGAATGAGAAAAGAGTAAATTATTCAGGTATTTTACGTATCAAATTGAAATATGCAGTATTGAGGCCATCGACATCTCTTCTAGAGTTAACTCAATCCTCGCATTTGAGGATATGTAACATTTCGCTCTTAAGTCTTTTGAATAAATATGGTTGAATATCTAGAATAGATGGATGATCAAAATCAAAAGATTGTTCATATTCCTTTTCATGTTCAACGAGAGCTGTGAGGTTTTTTATATTCAGTTTCTGAGAGTCTCCAATGTGTTCTAAAACTCGTGTTTTAAGATACCGCCCGGTTTGACCAACATAGCATTTGTGACAGCTTCCACAGTTCAATTTGTACACTATATTGGATTGTATTCCTTGTGGTGTTATTGTTTCGAGAAAAAATGCTTTCCAACTGTATTTTCATTTGAAAATGCCACTTTAATTTGTTCGGTACTGAGTAGCATTCCAAGTTATCAGATACATTTTCTACAAAGGAATTTTGTGATATTTGGGTTTCACCCCTGTATTTTGGGAGGAGAAATGTCTTTCTTTAATTATTTTTCGAATAAGAGCTCTAGGAAAATTATTCTCAATTGGAGATTTTTGTTATGGAATTCAAAATTGCAACCGGCAATTGCTCTTGATTTCAAATTCCTTATAATGTTGATTTTACTCTGAAAATTATGTTTCTAAAATAATTTGAAAATCTCTCAGAAAAAGTTGATTTATGATACCAGTCTACTTTTAAAATTCGGTTTGCATCTTTCATTATTTTAGTATCTAAAAATGCTTACGAATTGTTTTCTTCCATTTCTAGAGTGAGTTTCACAAAAATAAATAAACTGAAATATTAGACACTTTTCATAGTTTCCATTCCAAATTTACTCTAGAAATGGAAGAAAACAGTTCGTCAAACCGGACGGTATCTTAAAACACGAGTTTCAGAACACATGAGAGACTCTAAGAACACAGCTGTCGTTGAACATGAAAAAGAATATTGACACATTTTTGATTTTGGTCATTCACCTATTCTAGATTTTCAACCATATTTATCCAAAAGACATTGATATCCTCGAATGTGATAGTGTTAACATTAGAAGAGATGTCGATGGCCTTAATACTGCATATTTCAATTGGATAAGTAAAATACCAGAAGAATAGTTTACCCTTTTTTTCATTCTTTCTTTTTCCTACCATTGATTAAAAAACAGACACCACCTTATCAGAATCACAGATAAAGCCATTCGTTTGTTTCATGTTGTTTTGTGT
>WOGN01000129.1:0-28534 GCA_015342105.1 Leptinotarsa texana | reverse complement strand
TCGCCAGAACACTTCGTGACACGACTATCGTCAAACTTAATCCAGTCCGTTTCGTCTTTGACCAAGGCGTAATAATGGCCAAATTCAACGCCAGAACCACAGTGAACAGTTTGTATTCCAAATATTCGTTGTGGAACTGAACCAGGTATTCTTCACAGGATTTCTACATATTATACTAAATGAAAGGTATATGAAAATATCACAAAAAGTCACGTTTGTTCTAGTCAGTTTGTATACCAAACATTCGTTGTGGAACTTAATCAGATGTCATTCACAAGATTTTCATAATTTATACGAAATGGAAGGTAAAAATTTCATTTACCTGAGTAGAAAAAAGTTTTTTTTGTATGATTCCGTGTTCGTATAAAAGCATTCGTTTCTAAAGAATTTTTATATCTCTCTTCCAGTTTGTGTGAAAGTTACTTCTTTGTATGATCTATACATCTATGTATAGAGTTACTTTTTTGATATTGATTGCTTCATTCCTTTGTTTGAAAGATTCCCCCATTGTTTTGGATCAAGATGGAGTAGTAGAAAGCCAAAAACTTTCTTTTCTGGTTCTGAATCTGGTTTTCGGTGTCCTATTAGCTAAGTTTAGGGTCCTCAATTAATTAAAGACAGCACTGATCTTTCCGATACAAGACACTAGCCAAGTCACATTGGCGTCAGGGGAATATCTCTATCCCTCATAAAATCATATTTATCGAATAGATATCAAGCAGTCAGTAGCAATAATTGCATTTCAAATTTAAAACTCGTTGAACATGGTGTTCCTCAAGGATCAGTATTAGGACCACTTCTATTCATAATTTACGTGAATGACATTAAGTAGTAACTTCATGCATTCATATAAATTTGTTTTGATCGCCGATGACACTACATTTATTTACTCTGACAAAAATTCTATTGAACTATCTAGAATATCAAAGGAAGTCGATGAGAAGGCAGAAAGTTGGTTCGTGTCAAATCGACTCAAACTGAATGAAACAGTTATAGTTTTCAACAAGCTCTGCCGCTACATCAAGTGCAAACAGTGTTGAATTATTTGGGTTAATTGTCGATAGTACTCGCACTTGGACCTGTCATATTGACCAATTGACCAAATTATCTAGAACTCTTTTTATTGCGTCAGTCGAGAAAAATAACAAGTTCGATACCTACACTGAAAATAACATATTTCTCCCTCTTCCATTCTCAGATAAGCTATGGTCTTATACTCTGGGGCAACTCAACTGGGGCTGTAAAAAATTTCAAATTGCCGAAAAATCTCTCAGAATAATTACTAACTCTGGTTATAGGGATCATTGTCTACCTCTGTTTTTGAATTTGAGAATAATGCCGTTACCTACATTATTTCTGTACAACTTTTTCATAGAAATTCATTAAAAATCAACTTGACTATTCAAGTAATCAGACCTTCATGACTATGATACCAGACATTCTAACAAATTTCGAACAAAACGCTATCGTTTGACTGAATCACAAAAAACACAATGAATTTTAACCTCTACAATTATCTTTCCGATAGTTGTAGAAACAATAGAAAATTATCTTTTGAGTTTTTGCTTCTACTCTATCAAAGAATACGTGAATCATTTTGAATGTTCATAACGTCAACATACATACTCAATTTTTGTTTTTAAATTTTTGTATTTGTGTTTCTCGTTTGTTTTTATAATATGATTGTTTAACAAATTACTTTCATGCTATTTTTTGACTGACTACAAACATTTTATTATGTAATGTGGTGAAATAAATTATCAAAATATCAAAAAAAACAAAGACACTACTGAACTTCACTGGTTTTACGATCATCTAATATCTCTGATAACTTACTCGTTTGTTTGCTATTATCTGTCAAGTATGTAGCTGAAAAATTATTAAAATATTTTCAATATAAATGGGTGTTTACCTTTCTTTGTCACTTAGTATATATGGCCATTATTTCGCACATTGAAATGCTAACATTAGCTATCTTAAAAACTGAGACACAGAGACAGAGACGACGGAGAACTTTAATTAAAAATATTTACTGATATATACAATGCTAGATTATACAGATCGATGCGATTCGTTGTGTGATTCCCTGTATTTATTTCGCAATCTTGTTGAACAGACAATTTTAGCTATTTCTTTGCCAATACTTGCCGACTCCTTTCAGTCCCGAAGTATCCGGCCTCTCGCAAGAGTAAAATTTCAATGTCTATGTAATTACGCACGAGAATTCTGTATCCTCCGCATCGTCACAAAAATTTTAATTGGCTCTGTTAATGAGATTATTTTATTCGGAAAAATTCGATATGATATAAATATTTTTCACGTGATTTTAATGGCTTTCTGAAGTGAATTACTTCATTATATTTTATGAGCTGTCATATCCCTTGCGTGCACGGTTCACGTACTAAGTTTAACATCGCCTTCTGTAATGCTTCGATGACCCAGTGAGTTCGAGGATAGAAATAATCTTCATTTTCATTTGCGAAGGAGTATGAATCACATTGCGTTGAATAATTTATATCATTCTGGAATTCACTCTACTTGATAAATAAATCTTCATGCAGAACAACGGCTAATGGTATGATTCAGATAAAATTGGAAAATAATATGTAGGTACTTGTTGAAGACATTAGACAAAAAATGTACTTTCCGAAATGCAATAGAATTGATTTTGAAAATTCTTGCAAATCATGAGCCGTTCTCGAAACATAGAAAAAAAAATTAATTGTTAGTTTGGTTTCCTCTTCTCTGTTGATTTGATGAACGAAATGTGAAAAGAAATGTATGACGCTTTTGATTGAACTTCATGGAGGCTACAGTATGCACTTATCTCATTTTTCATACAACGTTTCGCTCACTTAGGGCCATCCTCATATATGTGTTCAACCACGGTTTTTAACGATTTATGATGCATTTCTCAATCCTGCATTCTTCTCGGACCACTTATAACTTTTTCTCTATGTTTCACTCCAATGGAATAATATCACAAATCAGTTTATTATATCTGAAATTAATTATCTAGATGAGTACTTGATTTACCGAACTTGAAGTCTGTAAAAAATATTCAAAACTCAATTGATATGTCGAAAGAAGTTCATTACTCAACTATGAGTTTTCGTTTATTAGACAACATATCATATTACGAAATTATATTTCATTTAAATTGAAAGGGATATGGAGTGATTTGGTGTATGCAGGGTTGGAAGGGACATAAGAATTTACAGTTCCGTATTGGGTGGCCCCAATTTTGAGTCATTCATTAGAGTTACCGAAGCTGGTATATCATCAGTATTATTTGGGGTGTAGAATATCGAAAATCTTTGAATACGATCCTGCTCATGAGCTCGGAAGTCCGTGGTGAATACAATGGCATTGGATTGCTCGATTAAGCGAATACGACAAGCGACAAATGATCTTACATAATACCTCGTAATACCCTGTTTCCAATAGTAAGTCTCATCACGTTCGATACAAACTCAGATAAAACTTGTAGCGGAAGTAATTCCAATTTAACAAATTCTTAGTTTTTATGACATACACAATGCTTTGATCAGACAAATATTCCAATAGAAGGCAACAGTGTCTCAAAATGAAACATCGTAAGAGTACACGGTATGGCTTAAAAGGTATTTGTTTGGCATTTTGTCACTAAAAACCAACCTGATGAATATAACATATTGAAAATGTTAAAGACCCAAAATAGTCAAATACTAGCTTTTACGAAATTACGTGATTTGGCATTTTTGTCACAAAATTGAGAAATACCGTTTGATACTGCTGTTGATGGGAAATAAATTGCTAGCGTTTGTTGACATAACATTTTCCAGTACAAAATAGTTCTATTGAACGGTAAGTAAATTTATCTATATACAATTTGACAACATATCGATATACAATTTGACAACATATTGACATTTTTTTCCCAACACCAAACCCTTATTTTCAACACCTCGACACTAGTTTCAATCACCAAGTGATTATCTTCGAAAGGAAGATTACATCTTCCTTTTGATTATCTCCAATTGATTATCTTCAAAAGGAATATTTATTCTTCCTTCTGAAGGTTTATTCTTCTTTTTGAAGATGATCACTTGGTGACTGAAACACGTGTCGACGTGTCGCGGTGTTGAAATAACGGTTTGGTGTTGGGATCAAACTCCAGTGATATTTAACATATCGACATGATATTTGTTGATGAATGAATCGTTTTTTGTACAACTGTCATTGAAAGTGACATTTTTAATGGTTGTATTATGTTGTATCAATTGGCCAGTTCTTTGTGGTATGGGGGGTGATAAATCCCAGAAAGGATCGAAGGTTACAGATGAGTATCCACAGTGTGTGCACTTCATCGTGGATTTTAATTGACCAGCGAAATTATCTACAATCTTAGAGTTATATGTACTCAAATAAATCAGCCATAACTCTTGTGCTTTTCCGCTGTCGCTCAATTTTTCGGTAACCTCCGTTGAGGTCGGTTTTGGTTTCTCAATAATTCTATTTTCATTCACAAAGTAGCGTGTTAAAAATATTGATAACACTAGTATTGAAAGTATTTTTAACACGATTTTTTTCGACTTTATAGTAATGAACAAAACATAATCATTAAATTTTCTAGAAAGTTTTATTAAGAACAATAGATATAGATACAATTACATTCTGTTACAAATGTGTTATATACATCAATTACATTATTATTATTTATAAACATTAATATGAAAAGTGCAAATAGAACAACTGCTGATACATTGCGATGTTGAAAACCTATTTTGTTTGAATTATCTGAGTTGACAATTTAATGGGTACTAACATTTAATTCTTGTGATGAAGAGGACAATGTTATAACGCTGGAGCTAGCTGTTGGGATTATTCTTTCAGCAATAGCTTTTTTATAAGAAATAGATTGATCGATGTAACACTCAGCTATTTTGTAGACTACCATTCTCCGTGCTTCTTAATATCTTTGGTTCCCGGCGATTCAGAAACTCAGCAATGGTAGAGGGCATGTTCCCAAACGTGTTTTTACCATCTGGGTTGGCAAAGTCTTTATAATTTGAATATTTCAGAAAAAACGCTGATGATTGATAACAGGAGCAAAAACAATGCAAAAAGAACGACCTATTTTTGATTTTGTATTTGGAATTTGAATAATCAATAATTCATTCATTAATTTAATGATTAATAAATGGTACAGCTCTTGATGCCGACAGGCTCTATATATTCCGAAAATATCAGCAACTTTTATCATCAAATATTTTCCACCTGGCGCCTTATTTATAAACCTCTAGACTTGTTCAAACCTGAGAGTTTTTGGGCCTATATAACTTTTATATTTCCGCTTAAGTAATGCTATTACCTCGAAATATTTGCTTTTATTAACACCATTTTTAACGAGCGTACTCTACTTACACACTAGCTGAGAATATTAGAATATACGATGTGCTACTGGTGGATATATATTTTTGGTTACACTTCAATTGAAGCTCTTTTTGAAACCTCTTCAATATCGTCAGGAACTCACCATTTTCCACTATTGTTTTTCATTATGCAAGACATTAAACATCAACAAAAACTTCAAATGTGACTTCAAATAAAACACGTCAACTGTAAACGATACTGTTTTTTGGTAACCAGGTGATTCGGTGTCACCTGACAGGGCCACTTCACAGTAAATGCGATAACATGAAAATAGTTAACTGACAAGAGATGACAAAATGTGTTTTATAGAAATATTGAATGTATCTATTTTATCACGAAAACAGGAGAGTTGTACAAAAAACTTTGTATGATATTTGTGTTGAAAGTAAGTTTAATTTTGTTCACAAAATAAAACCTTACTTTTAACACTCATATCACAAATAGATATTGTGAGTAAACAATGGTGCATAGTGCGTCATTTTGCGACAAATCGATTTTTTCATTTATAATTTTGCCAGGTTCACTCTGAAATTATTGATGAGCAGATTCATTAAATTCCAATTGACTTCTGTTCGATCGACAACTATAACAAACTCAACAAGCATTTTTTCCCAAGCATAATTTCTTATCGACATGTATTTTATATTCGAACAATGCATGATTCTATAGACACGCTGTTTTTTCACCAACACAATCAAGCGCGGTACCCATTTGGATGTTTTCAATTGTGAACTACCTTACATGGATTTTTCGGTGCGTGAATATCTGTGAACATCTATAGCAAGTTACGCTTCCTTTCCATTTTATCTTTCTTTTTCTTGCTGTCGGACATATCACCATGGAAACAAATCCAAACTTTCACTAGAGAAAGAAGTTATGTGAGTGGTGAAGTCACTGAAACAATCAAAATTTTGTGCAAACGAAAAAAAGTGATCTCTTTGAACCCCAAGTTGGCAAATGTCAAAATGTGTCATGTCAAATCAACACACAGGTTGAAACGTTTGACAGTACAACATATGCACCCATTATTCATGGAATTGTTGATTATATAGTTTGCCGATTTCGTGACAGACCTTTGACATCAAAGTGACATCAGAGTATTAAACATATATCTTTTTTGTCATGCCGTGTACCTCAATCGTTCTTTCCTGGGCGAATCTTCAGGAACTACATTGATCGATTGTGGGAAAACTATAATCAGAAAAAATCTATAAATTTGACAATGTACTAAAGTTGATGGGAGCAACTCGTCAAAAATATTTTCAAAATGTTATACCTGTTATACCGGAAGTAGCTGTCAAATTCATTATTTTATATAGAACACCATATATTTTATTGAATTTTTGGATTCTACATCAAAATCTGAATATTGTGGTGTGTAATGTTGTTCAATATCTGAGTCTAACCGTTTTTGACATATTTGAGTTTTCATGTCAAAAATAATGTTTGCAGATCCTACAATAATTATCAATTTTTTCTCCAAAAAACCTTCATCATTATGTTTCTGTCAGGTTCCTTGTACAGGAGAACAAAATTCAATATACTTCATTTCGATAATCATTAATACAGGAAGAATATGAATGAAACTTAAACCGTCAAAAGTGATTATTTTTCGAATTGAAATTGCCAAGTTTTATGACAACCGGAAGTGCCGCTATCTTGGAATTTTTTAACCCCCATCGACTTCAGTATACTCTCAAACTTTCAGATTATTCCTAGTCATAGTTTTCCCACAATCGATGAATGCATTTTCTGGAGATTCACCCTGTATATGTTAATATCTCAGCACAACAATACTTCAAACTCAATTTGGCAGTTTGCTATATTGACTCTTGGGTTCATTCAGGTACTTACTGTTTTCAATCTCAATCCACTATGGCTGATATAGATAATTCATAATGAGTCGTTACGGAAATTTGATAAAATATAAATATTATAGGAATTAATGCTATTGTTGATATTCATTTTTTTGATTTGATTCCAAATTACCAACCAGTTGAAATAGCAGAATATTCATAAGTCCGCTTTTATGTTCAGGTCCAAGTCATCAAATTCGCTGAAGCGAATATAAAAAATTCAAATTGTATTTGGTGGCAAAAAACGAGCAGATCGGTTCAATGATACTTTGGCATCGGAGTCATTATAAAGATTCATCAAGAGATACATACAAATTACTTTATACGTTCTTCTATGAAAATTTTCTGGAAAACATAGGTAAGTATAATTGCCACGTCGGCGTCGTTGTGAAACTATCCACAAAATATAAATTGTTCTGTAATTGCTAGAATATCAACAAAGAAGCTTTCGATGACTATGATATTCAATGAATAACTGAACATTACATATTCTTTAGTTGCTGTTTTCAGAAGAAGTTGATAACTATTATGGATGTGGAATGGGTGTGTAAACCTCAAAAATGATTTTGAAAATTAAAAAATACACATATTTTTTCGTTGGTGTGCGTGATGTGATTCATACATTCGATAAATAAATATTTTAGTGGACAGAGCTTTGATGATAACTCCATTACGTTGAAGTAGTTTTGTAACTTATTTGTTCATGACGTATAATAATATACCGTACTAACCGTGTCGATCTTCGATATAAGCATATCAAAATGAGGACTTCATTGGGCAATTATTGAAGCCTCATAATAAATATAGTGATTACTACAATGTAATGAAGTATCGTCATGAAGAATTTCTTGATTGGAATCATCATGATCAGGCATTATTTAACATTCCGATCATCTATGAAATATATATTAGTAAGTATATGTTACGGTTGTGGTTACACAAACATATTACTGAAAACTTTTTTTTGACCAAAGTTTTTTCCCGAATGATAATGTACATTATCCTGTCATTTATTCAATGACAACTTTATTGAAAACAATAATAAAATCAGAGACCAAATGAGTGAGAAACATTATTGAATTTTAGAATTCATTTATTATTACCTAATATTAGAAATTTATTAACTGAAAGTTGCTTTTGTTGATTTTTGGGTATGCACTTAGTATTACTGTTCTCCACTGAACATGCCATATCTACAATTTTGTGACTATTGATGAATTTATTCAAACATTTGAACAAATTTCAGTCCGATAGAGTTAACGTTTGCTGCTGTCATCAATGAGGCCATGATTATTATGTAACACTATGGTGGTGAATGAGAGGGATTACTGTTATTTTATTTATTCTGCGTTGCCATTTTTTGTCTGATATTCTTCATTCGGATCAGTTGTATAGTACGTAACACTAATTGAAATTGCCTGCCTTTTGTTTGGAATGGAGACGAGTATGATATAATCCGTTTATGGAATAATACTTATGTACAAGTTCTATTTGTTTGTTTTACTCGTTTTTTGAATTCAAGATGTGCAATTCTTTAGCAGTAACAATTTCAAAGCTCATAGCGAATTATTTCCTTATGACTTGTATATTTTTCTTTGTAAGTCTGTACTCACTCGGACTTAGACAGTCATACAACGTTGAAAACTCTTGCCTTCTACCGAGCAACGTCTAAATTGGTAGCAAATTGCCAAAAATAGCTCTACTCGATAGGAGGACATAACAGATTGTTTCTGGCCTGAATTCCACACCATACTGGCATGGAAGGCAATGAGACTGCTGACTTCCTTGCAAAAAAGGTGCTCCAAGCCGCTTCATCGGATCAGAACCACCTGTCATTTTCATCGCTTCAGTATTTGCCTGATAAACATTGAACACCTGGATGGCAAAAATATTCATGGACTAGAATCTCACAAGATTGGCTAACTCCATGACCTTCATTCACCCTTTGAAGCTTGATATCAAACAGTTGTTGGACTGCAATAGGGATGAACTACGATGTCTAACAGGCCTTCTTACTGGTCACTGTCATTTGAATGATCATATGCAAAGATTTGGGCAGTGTGTGTCGCCTCTGTTCAGAAAATGATGAAACAGCAGAGGACATACATTGTACATGCCCCACTGGGGACGGAATCAGGTTTTTAGAGTTCAGCAGAGCCGTACTCCTACCATCTGACCTGAAACACCATTCACCATACAAACTAATCGGCTTCGTTAAGAAGTTGGGTTTATTTGGTCGAGTGTGAATAGGTGTCAGCCACAATAAACCCTTGCAGGTTACTGTGGAGGGACGAATAGACCCATTCACTTCAGACCTAACCTAACTTAACCTGTACTCACTACAGTCATTTCCGATAGATAACAAAATTCAGAACGCAAAAGAAAGCCTCACACTATTCAAATCACGCTCACATGTTTTCAAAACCATAAAACTTTGGATGAAAACTCAAACTCATCCTCGGATATTTGACATCACGAAGGTGTGAAGGAAAGTTTTTGTGGTGTTTATCCCAAAGACTGTAAGGTGTCTGATGTAGGAACCAATGGTGTATCGTGTCATCAGCTGCACCTTTAATTTCTTCAAGCCGTTGTAAAAAATAATGAATTACTTCATAAGAAGCAGTTGAGCGAATTATCTGTCAGGTTATACAAAACTTCGTTAAAGGAAATGAAAAGATTTTTGTGACAGAATGTATGTTGTATTTTCTCTAGAGGGGTTTTTCCACTGTATCTAACGTAAATCTATCTCCATATCACTGGAGGATCTAAGCTCATACCCCTTGATTGTTATCTATTACAAGTGTGCCCAAAACTATTTGCGAATCTGATGATAACATCTCAAACCGTGGTAATAGGACAATAGAGAAAGCTCACACACCAATTATTATAGATTGATGTGAAAAATGGGTAGAAATGAAGCATATTTTTTTAAAACTATATCACAACTATAGTCGAAAGTTGTTTACATCTTTGAAATGGCTACCCAGTCTCTAACAACATTTGTGACATTGAATATTACTGGAGATATTTCCCAACACCAAATCGTTATTTTAACACTTCGACACGTATTTCGATCACCAAGTGATCATCTCCAAAAGGAAGTTTGATATTCCTCTTAAAGATATCGAAATATGTGTCGAAGTGTTAAAATAACGGTGTGGTGTTGGGAAAAAAACTCCAGTAATATTCATTACTACACCAAAAGGTCCAAACAGTGCATCACAATTACATATAACACACGAAAATCAAAACAAAAATACGGTATTCCGTAAGTATATCAAAAGTGGCAAAATATGAATCATCAATATTCTTAATATTAACAAATCATGGACAGATGACATATATAATAATCCTGTTCTTGGAGTACTATACTCTCTTTCCTTTGACTTTCGAGAGAGAGATCGATATTAGTACTCCTGTACTCATGGAAAATTATAGGTCAGGGCAGACGTCAATGGCAATAACAGTCATTTCAGCACTATTGCGATGGAAATTTGAAAAATGCCAACATAAACGCAACCATATTCATATGGAACTGAATTTTCAGCAATTGTGATTGTTGAGAAATAAGTGAATATGTTTTGCGTGACCTTTCTTTTGTATAAAATATTGATCATGGTATAATTTTTAGAAAATTTTAAAAATAATGTGCAATATAGGTCTGTATTTTTTATCAAATTAGATAGTGATGAGGGTCATGAGTGACGAGGGACCATGATTTCTATGAGCCTAATAGAACTTATATCACAAAAAATTTTGCATGGCAAGACCAATTTTGTCGGGGAGAGAGCGTATGCAATCAACTTCCCATTATTTCATATCTAATGACAGCTATTGCTATCGCCCCATGGCATCACTTTGCTCATGTTGAAGGAATCATACGAGGTAGAGCCTAGGTAAATTGTATCAATATAATGAAATTTATTCGATCATCATACTTGTGAGTGAAAATTACGGTCACATAAAGTTGAAAAATTCACTTGAGTTTTGCTGATTCCAAACCATTATCAAAATAATAATCCTGATTCATACCCTCAACCTAGCAGTCTAGTTCAATTCGAATTTTTGCACACATTAGTAAATATGAAGTAAATATAACATAAACATGTCTTCTCCTGGATAGTTTGCCGACCTAATGGAAGATCAAAGTAACGTAATTCTAATTAAAAATTTTACTTAAAAGTAAAGTTAGTTAACTAAAATTTTTTCACGAAAATGTACGGATAATCGAAATATTATATTATCTAACATAGTATGAGCTTGCATGAACTGTTTTTTTTTCAAATCAATCAATATTTCATTGGATCAGTCCTTCGTTTCGAGGGTGTGTCATTTCTGTAATATTTGTATCTTCAGAGAAAAACGAGCTGAATATATCTAACCGGCAAGTAGTTTTGGACTGCTTTAAATTTTAAAATCAATGATGTTTAATTGAATCGTCTCGATCCAGTGAATTCTTTTGACTCAAATTGAATTCGTGCTGCATGAGTTCAACCATTAGTCGAATCCGTTCGAAATTTTAATTTAACGGATTAATTTTGGTATGCGTAACAGGGCTTTTATATCTGAGATTTCTTGGTAATTATAGGTGTTCAACACCTTAAAATGGTATTTTCAAAAAACTCAAGACACGCGTTCAGATTCCATTCATCTACAGTTGTTCTATCAGTCTCAACAAAGGAAGTTCGTGATTGCTAACAACATGATTAACCGAGTCCGGAAGCGATAAAATCCTCTTCGTAGTTATTTCAAGAAATAAGTGAAAATATTTCGTGAAGAGGTGAATGTAATATATCAAATTACGATCAGTGATTGTAGTGAGGGAGTCGAAATATTTTCTAAACCAAATGGTCTAACTTAATTAAAAGTAAATTTCATCATTTCGAATTTTCGGTAACTTTTTGTTGAATATAATAGTAGTACTTTCATTTTCCCGTCAATTATCATTATAAAAATAATATGCTCACAGTCAATACAATTAAATAATAATGATAATGATAATAAATAGGCTTTATTCATTGACATACATTGTTTATTAACAAGAAG
Organism: Leptinotarsa texana; assembly: GCA_015342105.1. Taxonomy (NCBI): domain Eukaryota; kingdom Metazoa; phylum Arthropoda; class Insecta; order Coleoptera; family Chrysomelidae; genus Leptinotarsa; species Leptinotarsa texana. Next base: position 16,217 of record WOGN01000129.1, on the reverse strand, counting down.
TAGATACAAAAATCAATGAAAGGGCGAAGTTCAGTCGAGGCAGTTTTACAACTTAACCTAAGGGATAGCATGGATTATATAGAAATATAAAAATAATTACCTAGTATACATTGGTAAATGAGTAGTTCATGAATCTATGTGAGATCAAGAAGAGAGAAAAGGTTATAAATTCCAAAGTGAATATTAACAATATCTTTAGCTTAAATAAGTTAAAATATATAGCAACACATACACAAAAATGAGACAAAGGGAAAACCATATGAGCAAGGCATAACATAAATATATTATCAATCCAGAAATCTTCAGATGTGTTTTCAACTTTTTCTTGAAATTATATATGGAGTAGTGTCTAAATTCACAGGGCAGAGCGTTATGTATTTAGACACTATGAATTTAGACACTAATGTACTATGTTATTACAAAAAAAGTTCCTATCAAGAGAACAAGTCTCCAATTGCCTTCTTTTTATTGTATATCATCGAGTCAATGGAAAAAACTAAGATTCCAATATATTACTTTGCTGACGACAGCACACTTGTCTCGTCATTCCATTTGGATTCCAGGACATCGGCTACGGAGGCACATCTTCACTGGCAACAGAAGGTTGCATATCATAATGAAGATAAATGTCTCCGAACCAGATATAGTAATGTCAAGCCAGACAATTCCGCTTTCTGCTTCGATAAATTCGTTGGGGGTTAAAATGGACAGCAATATGTCTTTAGCACAATCATGTCGCTGGAATTGCAAAGGCTGCTTCTCAAAAGCTTGGAATACTGTTCCAAACCAGAAAACTATACACACCTTAGAAACTTTTTGATGCTTTATAAAGCTCAGATTAGAAGTTCTTTGGAGTATTGTTCTCATGTATAGAACTCTGCCCCCAAACATATTCTGAAGGTGCTGTATTCCATCCAGAAAAGAGCCATCCGCCTGATTAGAGACGCGAACATCACGTGTTACATTGATAGCCCAAACCATCAAAGAAAGGTTAGAGATTTATCTCTCTTCTATAGATATTTTCAAGAAAGGTGCTCATCGTTTTGAGGTTCAACTCAGTACACCTCGAACTTCAGTATTCAAGAACTCTTCCATCTGGAGAACTGCGTTTATGTGGAATAAACTTCCTGAAAACGTTTTTCCTATTGGATTTGATCTCCAGCGACTCAAATCCATTGTGGCACAGCTTTGAGAGTGCCTTCAGAATTTTCCTGTCGTGCTTGTGTTTTGTCCTCAAAAAAGTAGGGTCCCTAGGGTCAATTCTATTCTAACAGATTTTTGTGAAAATCGTATTTTTCTTTCGTCTAATTCATTGTTTTTATGAACGTAGTTTTTTCGAGAGGGGTTTTTCTTACAATTACTGGCTAAAAGTTACTTCTCTGCATCTATACATCTTTGTGAATAGTTTTTTCAAAATTATTTGCTCTCCTCTTTTCTTTGGAAGATAAAGATAGGGGAGTAGAGAGACAGAACCTTCCTTTTTCAAAATTCAATATTTGTTGTACAGCAGAAACAGTTTTCAAATTTTTGAAATTAGTTTTTTGCTGTTCTTAGCTGTTTTCTGGATTATTTTCCTTCTATATTGTGAAAAACATAAAAAGCTGAATCAATAGAGAATCTGCTGAAGTGTGATAGAGATAAACAGAAGTTCCTTTCGAAAAGTTACAACGTAATGTAAACCAATGAACAGTTGGTGTGTAACTTGTATTTCAAAATTTACCTTACGGATTGAATAATCAATTAAAAAATTGAATGTTCTGATTGAATTTTCAATTTTTTTTCTGTTACACTTCAACAAATTCTCTGTTGGTTCCGCTTCGTTCATTTTTCATATTGTGAAAAATTGAAAATCCAGAAAAAACAACAAGAAAGGTGTTTCATCATTTGAATTTTGCTTCGCGTCTTTTGGATGATTATGGAAGCACAGTTTCTCATCAAAACTAACCGACAAACATCAAATTAATAGGCATATTCTGGAAGGGCATTTTTCTTTGTGAAATATTTCAGTAGATGAAGGACGTTATTATGGTTGTATCTTTTGAATGAATTACAAAAAACAATATATATTCTATTCACTGCAAATTTATATAACTATAACTTATTGTTGAATCCTGCATCGTGATTGTCGTGGTTAATGCGATCAATATTCTGTTGAGGTCAGAAACTGTTTGTCCGCTAAGAACATTTATCATTTTTTTCAATAAATGCATGTTTCACCCGAGTAAGTTTGTCCATCATTGAGGTGAACTTTATAAACTAAGGAACAGTGTGAGGGATTAACAACCAGTTCAATATGGAAACCTCATCGAGGATAAAAGGTGCCATTTTGGTAACTAATAGATCGAATAGCTTTTTCTCAGTGAAACCTTTTATTAATCAATATTATGAAGCATGTGACGACTTTTCGTTTATTGTCCAAGCCAAATTTCCATTTTTTTCATAGTTATTATACAACTTTCCCAAATAAGATGGTTATCAGAGGGTTTTTTTTTGTATATGTTGCCTTATTCCGAATAATAAATTCGAAAATAACAATTTCAATATAATTTTCAATTGCAGAATGGATTCAAACACATTTTCAGCTTGTCAATCAGAAAATGTTTTAATATTAACTTTCGGTATTTTTAGACTATTATCCGAATGACATTTTAGTGACACTAATGAAAAGCACCCACTTTTAATCAGAGAAACTGCTCAAATATTTCATGTCTCATGACAGAACATGTGGTAGCATATTCATTCTGGAAGAATAATTTTTTGAACAATATTTTGACAAGAATCTGATTAAATTCTTCTTGAAATATTTTGTAGTTGCCGATGATTTATTTTTTGCATCATACATAAATTGGCATTCGGTTTAATCTAAATTGGTTTTGAACGATGCAAGTAACAAAGTAGAACTTTGATCAGATATAAAATTTCTGTATTTTTCAAAAGAATTCCATTCAAGTAATTAGCACAAACATAATAAAAAGGGTATTTAATTGATAATACACAAAGAATGCTTGAATAAAATCTGGAATGCATTCAAATTATGCCATTCCACTATTTGAAAAAGTAAGATAGTAGATAGATTAATACACTGCATATGATAACACGATTATGTTTCACGAAATATTCCCTAAGTCTGAAAAAAATTATGGGCATTATTTTGAATTCCAAGACTACCATTACCATAATAATTCCATAAAAGTACCTCTTAGACTATGTGAAAATCTACTCAACATAGGTAACTAGGATTTTCCCCAGTGAAAAATGTACCAACTGTTTGAAATTCGAAACCACAAATAACCATCCATCTCCTTGATTACAATTCGGCATCTTCATATTTTCCATTGGTAACGTTATCGTGATGTTTTATCCAACTATTTCAGCCATTCTGAAAACGATACGGATGACTTACATTGATTTGTAGGTTGTGGTAATCAATGAGTTTCATAATCTGCCATCACGAAGTACCCATTAAGACCTCATTTGATTCTATAATTGGATGTTAAGCTCTTTGTACTGTATGGCATGCTCTTCAATTTGGATCTTTCTATGATACCGTGAGATTTTACTACAACCTTACAAATGTCTTAGAATAAGCAGTCAGTCCTAATATTACGACAGATAAGAGAATGGATGGAAAATTGTAAATGAGATTTTGGATTTTGAAAGGTATGATAAGTGAAAGTCACAAATGAAAAATTAGGTTATACTTATTTGTGTTGAAATATCCTGGACTTACTGAAGTATATGCGGCTTAGAAGAAATGTTCATTCATAACATTATCTTATAACGAAACCAATCCTAGATATACAGAAATTTTGAGCTCCAGCAGCACATATTGAAAAATATGTGCTTCAACAGGAAAGATATAAAAGGAAGCAAGTGAAGTTAACTGGTGGAATCATTGAATATTACTGGAGTTTGATCCCAACAGCAAGGTGTTGGGACCAAAGTCCAGTAATGATCATTAGTATACCGAGAGTTCAATAGAATGTATTACAAGTGTGGCTGAATTATTGACAAAAATTGTATTCGTCACCAAAAAAATTAAATATCATTTATCCCGATTCAAGAAATTCACTAAACGTCAACATTTGACCTATAATCTCTTATTTTTTATGGAAAAAAACGAAGTAGGTTCAGTAGACGAGTTCCAAGAACATTTCCCACATGTATAAAAATACTGTGAATACAATCGCATTCGAAAATATTCATATTCCACAATTCAAAAATACTCCTCAATCACATAGGCATTCAGACACTTAAAATTACTGAATGAATGAAAAACAGTTTTATTAGAGAAACTATTTTGAAATATATATCGCGCTTTTATATTTGGGAGTTATTATTTTGCCTCAATGTCACCTCTGCCAGTTGAGAATATTTTGAAATGTTGTCTGACCAGTTTTTCTGTTTGTTACAGGTAAAAATAAAACACGATGTCCTGGCTTCAAATCTGCCTCTTCTTATCATTATCGATTTGCTACTCTCATGGACAGGACGATACTGAAATTGTCGAAACTCCTGAACATGTTCCTGGTCCTCCCTTATCCCCACTAGATGACTGCGATCCGGAGATGATAGGTTTCGAACTTATCACTGGAAATGTATTTTCCGCGCCCGGAAACGTTTTGGACTCCATTCCTGGAACTCTTATGCTGACGGATTGCCTAGAAACATGTCAGGGGAACGAATCCTGTCAGTCTGTCAACTACGAGACGGGTTTGTGTGTTCTATTCAGTTCCAATGCTGATTTATTGCCTGGTGAGTATTGAGACTTTATATGGTAATATGAAAATTTCAAAATAGTTCAGAGTACATTCATAATGAACATATCACAACTGTTTTTTCGGATATTGAAAACATTCGTTCAAATATCAAATCAAAAATAGTTAATGTATTCAAAAACACTTTAATGTGAGATTTTCACCAAACAACTTTACAAAACCGCCACACTTGTTTCGCCATACATTGGTTTCTTCGGGCGTGTCTTTACTAACTATATTCTACATATTCAATGCTTAATATATCTAGTTTTACAATTAGAAGAACCTGCATTTCAAGTACCTGTTTTTTACCTTAATTTGTAATGAATTGCATAGCTTATGTTCCAGTTTCCACATTTGAACAAACATTTAGTAACGGGGAGTTATTCAATTCCAATTGATCATTCAGTAAACTACCCGAATTCCTGAATATATTCATTTCTAAACATTCTAGAAGATTGAGTTTGAAACTCTTCTCTTCTAAATGTAACACGGCGTAGTCATGATTGAGCTCATGTCCTTCTACCAAAAGGTGATTTGCAAATGTAGAATTGGTCTTTCTATATACAAAACTACTTCTATCGTTTCCAATCCTTTGGGAAAATTTTTTCCTTGTTTACCGAATATACAGTTTTGGGCAAGAGCCACAAGTCAGCTTACATACTCCTGATCTATCTATCTATATCTATATGATGAAAAAAGTGAGTCGGGCTTTTCTGCTACTGATATGGCCTCTCTCTTAGGTATTTAATCAGTAACATATAAAGTGAGTTGAGAAAAACGTGGATATAGTATAATCGAATTTAGATATCGATGGAGTTAAAGTAAAATACTGAATGTTACTCAAAAATTTTCATTTTCAATTTTTCTATAAACAAAATTTTCCTTCCTAACTGTGTCAACTGCAAATAAGACAGGAATTTTTATAACACCAGTGATGACAGGTACTGACGTTATACATAAGTTATTCAAGTAAGACTTCATTGTGATATTTTTACTGAACAGTTTACAAAACCGAAACATATGTTGACACATTCACTCAGACTGTCTTATGTAAGAGTTTTATTCAAGTTCTTTGACTGACGACTTGTTTATTTTGTGGAAATTTATGTTCACTGAGGATACACTATAAAAACTATAGAAATTTTTTTGTCTATTTTTATATTCATCTACAAAAACTGATTGCAACAAATTTGGTTTAATTCGATAGAAACTGCCTAATAGGATAAGTTGACTTATTCATCATAATCATCCGGTATATGAAAATCTAATTTAGCCAGGTATTAACTAACCATACTTCTGCTTTCGAATGTACATTGCTAGTTGATAAATGACTTTTTGAAACTTCACCGATATAATTTATCGATTCCACTGAAGTTTAAAAAATCACAGGAATTACACTTTGTTTATCCTGTCGTTATAACGTTAATCATATTATGCAAATGTTATTCATGCTGAACTATTAAAGAGACTTATGAAAAGATTTATTCATATATTAATAAATATTCATATAACTCAATAATAGGTGTTTCACGTGATCACATTTCATTAAGGATTTTTGAGACAACGAGATTATATGAGACAAAATTCTCTAAAATGAAAACAATAAACCGTCCTCTCAAGTTTTCCTAAAAATAGACCCACAAATCAATATACTACACTCACACCTGTCGAATATCAGCCAACGCCCTTCGTGGTATCAGCCAGGAGAGTAGTTGTTTTCTGATAGGTGTCAGTCAATAAATCTACTGTGTAGGTAAGACTAGCCTGAACGAATTGTTTCTTTACATTATTATTATTATTATAATTATTATTACATATAAATAAAGGCTGAGGACAAAGTCCTATGTAAGTCTAAAAACGAAGGATATTAAAAAGTTCATACAATTCATGCAAAAAAAAAGAAAAATAATTAATATATGCATAGAAGCGATTAAGCAAATAAGCAAATGTCTATTTTGTTTTTGAAACTGATAATTTGATTTGAAGCCAGTCTTCAAGTATGTCCACGTATTGAAGAATAAAAATATTGCATATTTCAATGTGTTCTTTCATTTTTCAAATTTTTTTATGGTGATAAATAACTTTCAATGAAGTGTTATACATTATCAGTAATCAAAACAACTTATACATTTAAAATTTATCACAAATTTTTAATGAAATTTTCGAAATTCATTGGAGAAAATAATAACAAATATTACAGCAGTTCAATATTAAGAACCTAATGCCGATCAGGAAGTATTTGATGAATTTTGGTTCCATTCCCACTATTGTTTACGCAGTTGTTAGGACCTATATTTCGTGGTCATAATTTCTTTCCGAAAAATCCCATAGATGAGATTTGCTTCAGGACAATTTGCTGGTCACTCAAGAGAAGGTCTCAATGTTTTTCCTGCGTGTATCAAAAAAATATCATGGATTAGTACAAAATTGAGTCAATGAAGACACATACGGTGAAATATTCGATACACGGGTATTGAAATAGTCAATCATTCTTGAATTTAAGTCAGTAAACTCTGTGCGAGTTCCCAACTACTGTCGTCCCTGAACATATTGAAATCTCTTCTAAAACTGAAATTTTGTGTAAAATTATACGCTGCAAAATACTCTCTTCACTACGTCCATCATCAGGCTTTCATAATTGTATTTTTGTTCTGTCTGAAAAGAGAATCTTTTGCCCAGCTCACTACTTGTTTTTGATTAAAATAAAAATGCATACATAGATATAGTTAGTTCTCCGTCCCAATCGAGTTCTCGTTAGTCCTAGTTTTTGTCTTAGGTTCCGTTATTAGCTAAAACGTATAGGAAATAGAAAGCTAACATCAAGTTATAGTTTACGCTTTACCATCTGTTTACGCTTCCTCGCTTGAGAAAGCTATTGTATAACGAAACACGGTTTCCGCACGGTGTCGCGGTTTTTGTAAAACCCTTTATAGTGAAAATTATACAACAAACTGTATTGATGCGTTTTAATATGGATTTTCACCAAGTATCGGCCCATGCTATTCATATAGATAATTCATTGCTTTTCATTAATATTGCTTACACTAAGATAAAGCAATAATTCAATAGTGAATCTGTAATGAGTTGTATAATCCACTTACGTAAAATATTCAGCAACATAAAACAAATGAGTTTCAAAGAATGGAAAAATTAATAAAATAAAAAAATATGCAATAGTTTCATATAGGAATCAGTGATTTATAAAATATATAGACTTAAATATTCATCCGATTTTCTTTATTGGTACCTTCGACGATTTCAAGTTCTCCTAATAGATTTCAGCAAATTCATTCAACCTATACCATTCCCACGTTAATTTCTGTCATATTCACATAAGCAGCGATCTATTAGTGGATTTACGAATTCTTTTCATCAATTTGTTCCCATGCCGATCCACACTCTTGCATGCGTAATCCAAAGATGACTATCTATTAGGCATCAGTTCTTCTCGATCGTGGATCTGAGTCTCGTAAAACAACCCTTGATTTGACATCTTCGGAGGCATGTACCATACGAAACAGTGGTGACTCGTTACTAGGGTTTGAGTGCAATTACTGATTCAACTTTCATCAGTCCTGTATGGTTGAATTATGAATAATGTATGTATTTGATTTCATTAGCGCCTTTTTCATAACAACATCTTTTGGAACTGTTTCTAAAATATTTTTGTACTGGTTCATTGTTATTCTCAAACAATTGATAACGATGATATATCTGTTGAGTTATATATCAATATATTTCATGCGGAAGATGTGAAAGTTTCATTTTTTTTTTGGTCTTGTTAGAAATGGATTATTCTACATATCTGTATAGGCAAAGCCACTAGATTTTCAACCACAATGTTACTTCATAAAATAAAATCACTATTTGTATCAACTGATACAGCTGTTGAAGTGTTTTACAAAGCATTGATCAGTGTATTGTTGAGGATTCGGTAAACCCAAACAAATAGAAAATTCACTGAATTGTTTAATTTTAACAAACGGCCCTGTACATTTTTCAATTTGGTTATCAATGAAAATTCTAAAAGCCCTCTGAAATGTGAAAGACACTGATTTTGTCGTTTTTTGTTTCATTTATTCCAACCACCAGTAGGCAATAATATCGTGATAATTCTAGAGGCGTTCATGATACGCCAATGCAATTCACGAATGTCTCGTTTTGCATTTCACGGACTGAAGAAGTTTATTCAATTGAAGTTGGAGCAGACCTTGATGCAGTCATTATTTCAGCCTGAAAATGCTCGAGACGACTTGAAAGAAACAAAAAATTTGAATGATTTCGACTCAAGCTTCTTGCAGACAGTTCAATGGTGAGAATACGGTTATATTCTGAATATACATATAAGTATCAGACAGTTATTTATCTGTATATGCGAAACATTTTGAATATCCCACCTATTCACTACTAGAAATGTATACATCTGCAAGCAGTTTTTATACAAAGTTTTCTTGAAGTTTCAATATCATTGTTTGTTTCTGCAGAATCTTCATGCTCTGTGCGCTTGAATATTATTCAATTGCAATTCAAGGAAGCGGAAAAATCCAATGGATGAATTGACATCCAGGAATAGATTTCTCTGAAAAACTGCGTTATAATGCATCTGTTCAATTATATCATTGTCTATTGTAATCGATTGGCAATACTTGTTTGAAATCATAACAAAAATGTTATTAAATCATTTTCTGAGAAATCAATCTGAGCTTTTTATAAAATTGGTTGGTGATAGATACTTTTGAATGTTATGGGGCAAAAACTGATATTGTTGAATACATTTCAACTCGAGTAACCGAGCCTATTCACAATTCTGAGGTTTTAGACTTGGATACATACTCATGCCCATTGATTTTAATATATATTACATTCAAATCGATTTCAATTAGTGATTGGTTGAACATGCATCTCAAGAATTAGTTGTGCATTGTGATTTCACTCGCATTTAATTTAAAATGAATCACTGAGACACTTGGACGTCTATCATCGGTGTCTCTACGGCCACCTTTGAAGTCAGCAATCCAATGTTCAATTGTTGTTTCTGATGAAGCGGATTCCTTACAATATTTTCCATCCATTGCTTTGTTTGAACGGTATTTTTTTCCATCAGGAAGCAGTGTAACACGGAATTGTTTTTGATCCATTGTTTTGAAAATAACAAATGTAGTGTAACTCTCAGGACAATAACTTACAAACTTATAAGTAGAGGATCATATAATTTCAAGGTTAGTACTAAATGAAAATAGCGCCATCTATTTATTTGGCTCGAGACTTTTCAGCCCATGTAGTATTTAACCATGAAAATGAAGCAGTTCGATATTGTTTTTTCTCCAGGCTCATTTCACAAATATCATATTTGAGGCTATCAACGCGCTAGGTATTGATAGATAGCCCATTCATTAATGTGAATATCATAAACAAGAACAGTTTTTCAACACTGATTGGTAGTTTCAGTGATCTGCGAATTCAAACAACAGTAACTTTACAGCGAGAAATGTGATCATAACTCTTGAAAATTAAATATATATTTTCTATGACTTATTTAGTGATATTTCAAAATTAGTTCAATCCAAGAAGTATATTCTCAATGAGAGTGATATCATTGAATTTCATAACAAGAGGCAACCTGAAGGATCAATCAGAAATATTTCAAATAGATTGAAGGTTGGGTGGTTGGGAAAAAGTGTTATTTGAACTTAAGAACTTTGGTTTACTAGTCCCATGTTCTAACAATCATTCCACAATGGTGTATGAAAATCAGTATGAGATGAAACTATTTGACATTTTTTGATTCAATAATAACTTATGGAACATTTTTTCACCTTGTTACCAATTTCTAGAGAGGTACACTCATTTTTCCTTTCTGAGTTCCTGTGTTCATTCTATTTTTCAGTTGGAAATTATATATTTCAAAATGTACGTTCGGAGTTCGAGTATATATTTCAAATTGGGTTTATTCTCAGTTATGGCATCATTGCCTACCTACCAAAACGAATACATTATTGACGCGTTTATCAGTAGTCATAGAAAAACAATTAAATCTCATAATTATATTAGTACTAGCTGACCCAGCAAACGTCCAAATACAACATTGGAACCTGCTTCAGATCCGGAACACTATCCGTAGCAGTCTCATGGAAACCAGGCTACCAAACGCTGACTGTAATTCTAAGAATTGCATTTACCGAACAACCTTCGAGTGCGGAAAATTCCTATATCGGTGAAACTAGAAGGCCATCGAGATCCCGCATTGCTGAGCACAATAAACACACACAGCAAGGAAAAACCAGCAAATCGAAAATAGGCAATTATATTTGGACTAATCAACATAAGATCAAGTGCTCCCAAGCTGGGATCATCCCCAGGGAGGAACACTGGTTTAGGAGGAAATTCAAAGAAGCCGCATATGTTGTCCAATAACGCATTCAATCGAACTAGCATAGAAATACGCAACATCTGGAAACTCATAATCAAGTGGAAAACTACAAACTCCCGATAAACCCGTGAAACCGAGAGATAGAAGAAGGGAAAGGTGAAAGCACTCAAATGACCTATAGTCATCCCTCGGAGGAATAAGTCCAGTCATCACCCGAAAACGATTGTGGATACCAACAATCGAAACGTTATGGAATAACTTGCTTTGGAATATTTTAATTTTCATTACTTTTCTGTTGTTCAATTTCCAAACAAAATAGATGGTTTGCCCACCCGAGAGCATACCACGTATAATTGTCCGTGTGAAAAATATATTACGCTCAAATCCAAGCAACAAACGGAAAATTATTGGCCATGCAAATGTCAATCTGATTAGAAATTGCACAAATTCAAAATGAATTGGCACATCTGTAGGTATAATAGGGATTCGTGGTATTGATATTTTCCAAAGCCAAACCAAGTAGTTTTTATTTTTGAATCTATTGATAAAATAACAATGGGATTTCATTAGATTATGAAAAGATCATTATCGAATATTCTTGAGTTTTCTTATCTGAAGATATGCCAAAAGTTCCTTTACATGCCTCCGTAGAAGTTGGTCAAGCAGCTTTATATGATTGTTCAAGAGACAACAAGAAAAGTACAAGGTATTCAGTTATCGTTAATTTATGGATTGCCTGTGTTCCCTTCAATGCCTTGTACATTCAACAAGATATCTTTAACATTCCAATAATGAGCTAGTGGTAATTTCCAGCGAGACAATTTTTATAGAACATCAATAACTATAACAATAACTATTCCATCAATCATTACCGAAAATCTGAAAACAAAACTCCGAATATGTTCACTATTGAAATTAGATTATTCATTTCATTTTTCAAGAAGTTTTTGTGTATATTCAGGTGGAAATCCAGTAGACAGAAGGAGAAAAATTTAATTTCATACTTTCCGTAAATATTTTCAAAACTTTTGTAAACAATTTGTTGATCGACTCGTCAACCAATCAAGCAAAAGTAAACTGACGTTCTCCGTTCGGTAGCTTAGAACCGAAAACATTCATTTGGAACAAACACGCTTGAATGTACATAGGAAGTTATATATAAAGACTTTCAGTTTGATAATCCTCCGTTTGTTTTTTCTCTGGCTTTTTTTAAATAATTAGTTTGGCAATCAAACAGTTCATGTGAAACGAATGAATTTCTGTAGTAACAGTAGTTCACCAATAAAACCCTTTGTTCACTGTATCTAATCAGAAGCCTATGTTTTCCAGAGTGAATATTTTGTATTAAGCACGCAATATCATTATTTATAATATTGATAATTAGGATCATGAAAAATGAGAAATGAAAATTTCTATGTTTTTTTGGCAATAGTATTTGTAACGTTACTGCAGCTGCATCCTTTAAGAAAATTTTCAAACGAATACAATATTCTTTTGAAAATATTCTTGGAGGACGAAACTGCAGTAATATTAGTTACAAATACGAGTGGTAAAAAAAACAGAAAGTTTTATTTTTCATTTTTAATCATTTTAGTTATTTTCAATATATCTGGAATTCATGTGCCGGTATTGAATAATAAATAATAGTTTATTACTGTTAGGGAAAGTAATTTAAAATAATTATCTAATCAGTTTCATGAATTTGAGAAAAAAAAAATATATTTCCAAATTGGTAGATAGCCGTTGAAAATTCATGATAAAAGTAATCAATAACACGAAATTTTTTTTGGGTAGTTATTAATTTTTGCTTTTCTATGAGGTTGTCTCAATGTTAAAAATGAACAAACCCAAATCATAGTTTTTTTGAAGTATAATTAGGGACAAACAATTTGTTTTCCTCTCTCTACCAAAAATTCTCCTTATAATTCTCCAAACTCCCCATTTTGAAATATGTATTCTTATCAACTTCAAATGAAATCAACAAATTTTTTTTTGACATACATTCGAAGCTTCAAAAAATTATCGTCACCATTTTCATGTCAGACCAAAAAAATGTAATCACTGACTTCTCGTGTTATTAATTCTAAATGAATTGATATTCATATTAATTTGTGTTCATCTTCAGATAATTCAAATTTGATCACGTATCGAAAAAGTGTTGCATTTCTTATGTGTCAGAATTGTATTCCTATTGGCCGTCTCAGACAGAAGTATCATTTTTCGTAATAGAAATAAATCGTATGTGACTTGAAAGAAGTTTCAGTCAATGGATATTTATTTATTCATCAAATTATATTTTGACTTCTTCTTGAGCTAGCACAACTATACGGTTTTTTCTCCTCAATGGTCGCAAAACGCCGTCCTTTCATGGGTCTCTTCAATCTTGGGAAAAGGGGGCAAAATCTGGTATATATGTTGCTGAAACATGATTACGGTATTGTTTTTGGCCAATAAATTGCGAACAAGCAATGGACGAGTGAAGAAGTGCATTATTGTGATGCAAAAATCATGGATTATTTTTCCATAATAATAATATTTCACTAATCCATTAAAATGAGCCTGAAAGAAGCAATTGGACAAGTTAGTACCTATCAGAAAAATACAACTATATAAAACAGACACAATCATATAACAAGAGTTCTCGAAACAAGTGAACGAGGCATCAAAAATGAAAAATAATACGAAACATTTTTTACTAATGTAGATAAGATAAAACCGCATCGATTGTATAGGGGCTAATTTAAAAAAGGAATTGTTTTATGCGGTAAACCTGAATCCTTTTTATAAAATTTTTGTTGAACTGTAGGTAGCTTTGATTTAAACACACATCGAAAGCTGTTGGGACTTCAAAGGAAGTAATTTGACGGTATGCTGAACATGAAAGGTCCTTCAGACTATGAAAAAATGATTCGACGTTTTCAAACCATTCCTTGGCATGCAACCACAAGTTTCAGAATCTAAACGATATGGAAATTTCGCATTATGCAAGGAAGGGTTACAATTCAGAAGCATAAACATTGCGGGTGCATCCTGTTAAATTATCATATCGACTTAGTTTACTCACCGGTTTTCAAATTAGCACATCCGCATTGAAAATTGTAAATTCAGGTACTCAATAAAGCCAAGTACCTCTATTATTACCTAGAGGGGTGCTATATAAAGGCTAATGTAATAAACCATATGCCTGAAGAGGCATAAGCCTATAGCAGGGCACCATAGATTGTATCATATATTCAAAATGTAAACGGAAACAAAAGTAATAATAAACGTTCATTCATTCAAACCATTGTTAGTTTAATTTATAAGTTTGAAAATATTCAATTCGTTACAATATCCTTATAGGACGGAACTGCAGTAACATTTTAGTGATTGAAACTGGATATAACATCATCAAAAAACTATATCAATTGTGTTTCATTCTTTACAATCATTCGATTGCAGAAAACCTACGTGATATCAATGATGTCACGAAAATCAGGTCATTAAATGATCCCTAGATTTTCCCAGATAGTCCAGATAGATAGAGTTGCTAGTTTCTGAAAGGTTAAGGAAACTGGAATTATTCAGAGCAATCCCTCACTGTATCTTAAAATAAAATTCACCATCAAGGAAACCTCTTGGTCATTCTGAATGTTCAATAAAGCGATATATTATTCATAAATTGACATAAAAGTTTCAAATTGAATCCGTAAGCATTTTTCCCAATGCCGGACTTCACGAAAAGATATGCTTCGTATACGGAACGAATTCTGAGGAAAAATTGTTCTAATCTCTACCGGAAATTTTCAGTATCAGTCTGTCATGCAATTTGGAATTATCCCTAATGGGCAAATTGTGCAAAAACCATTTCCGCCATTGAATTAAATTGACAGTGAAGCACTCAATTCGAAGATGTGGACCACCCAACCAAGCTTTCAAATTGAATTATCATCAACCATCTCATGCATTTGTTACCGATACCTTCTTACGATGCCGTAACGCTACTGCCTACGTGATGACCGGTAAATCGGTTACATTTCGTACTTGTCAATTTGTAATTTTTTGTGCGCCCGACGAAAAAATAAATTTAATTCGCTTCCGCTTTTATCGCGGGTTTTTTACTTTTTATCTGGTGGGTATTCTTTACGGTGCAGAATACAATTTACAATTGAAAAATGAATCGTGTCTAACCTGTAACCGCAATAATATGATACGGCATTTTCTCATACTACTTCTTTACAGTACTATAATAATAACTATAATCATCTAGATCAAGATTACCGATCTATTCGTTCTTAAACATCGAACAATATATGATCTAATATCTTTTTTTGTTTTCGCAAGAGACGAGTTTGTAGAACCTAGCGCTAATTTGAAGGAATCCTAATAAAACGAATACCTCAACCTTACAGGGTTGGTTGAAAATTTTCAACTGAAGCATGAAGGTTTGAAAAATATCAAATTATCGAAACTTCATTGTCATTTCCGTAAATTTTCTGATTTTCAGTCTTTCTAAATCCCATAAATAGTCTATGTTCATTTTGTGACACGAATGTTGTTTTTAACGGTGAGTGAACAATGAGATATAATCCAGAAATATGATGGAATTGGCCGATACTCAATGAAAATCCATAACTAACGTATTCAAAAAACACTTTATTGTGAGATTTTTACAAAACGATTTTACAAAAACGCAACACGTGTTTCGCTATACAATGGCTTTTTCGGGCGTGTCTTTACTAACTATATTCTACATATTCAATGCTTAATATACCTTATTTTACAATTTCAAGTACCTACATTCCAGGTACCTGATTTTTATCTGATTTATATTGAATTAAATGTCCCAGTTTCCACATTTGAAAAAATATTCAGTAATGGGAAGTTATCAATTCTAACTGATTATTCGGTAAATTACTTGAATTACTGAATCTATTGATTTCCAAACATTCTAGAAGATTTAGAAGGGAAGGGAAGGAAGTAAATCTATACATGGATGTGTAGATCATACAAGGAAGTAACTTTCAGACACAAACTTCCTTCCTTTCTTTGGAAGATTCCCTCTTCCTTCTTTTTTGTATCAAGATGGAGTAGTAGAAAGCCAAAAA
>WOGN01000128.1:0-31650 GCA_015342105.1 Leptinotarsa texana | reverse complement strand
AAACAGGTCGTTGAATATTTGTATTGACGAGCACAAGAAACATACACAGCAAGGGGAAACCAGCAAATCAAGAATAGCAGAGCATGTTTGGTCCCTTCAACATCACATCGAGTGATCCCAAGCTGAGATCATACATAGAGAGAAACATTGGTTGGTATATATAATATAGTTAATATGATTCTTATATAATAAGTGATGATTATTGAATAACAAAATTAATTAGCCTCTAACTATATTATCAAAGGGGAATTGTTGGAAGGTAGGTTGCACTATATCGTTTACTTGAACTATACCTATAGCAGGTTCAATATTCCAGTGATTCAGTGGAGAACACTTTGAACGTATAAATGTATATTACAGATGTACACCACTCGTCTGACACTGAAAAAATTAAATCGTGACTTTTCTAAAAATCCCAGAGAGCAGCAGATGATAAATCACACCACTCAATGTAAATATACTCCAGACATAATCTCTTCATTTGAATATCTGAAACTGTATGCGACGGACTCCATTTCGAAGCAGCATATGAGTTCGTTTTTGTTCAAACAACTCTCCAACAAAAAACTGTTCTCAGTATGAATCCCCACAAAACGTTGTGAAAAATATTTATACAGCTAGGAACCCACAAAAAATGTTTGTACAGGACCGTTCTTATGTTTGGTATACATGTCTACTTCATAATGTGTGGTATTAGGTTCGACAAAACGGAGTGTCTGCAGCTTTCAGTTTCTCATCAAGTATTCTGGCGAGTTTAGTTTTCGACATGGAAAAAAGGGGCTGTGTTTGTTGACATTTGGTTGTGAAAAGAAGGATCGTCGCATGTGTGGGTGTGATATGTAATTATTTCTCTTTCGTAAACAGTTGTCAACAAATATAGAGTGAGTTCAATGGACATGCTTCAAATAACTAAAATGTCTGTTAAAATCTGTTTTTTCGTTAACGACCTATCGCACCCCTACACACGACAATGCTGGAAAGTGGAAACTTGTGCGAGATAAGAACTGACTTGCTCTTACCTTGCAACGTGTAATTCCTAACAGGGATCTCAATAAAAAGTATTCTTATGTTATGAATTTTCTGTACACGGTTATCAGCAACGAAGGGAGTGATTAAAAAAAAGATTTTTTTTTAATGAATTATTGAATGTTTTGCGTGAATTTATTAAAATAATGATAATGTCACCCACTACAAGTCGGGACGGTGGTGCTATACCCAGAAAGATTTCAACAAAAACGCTGCCTGATCTTTTTGACATATAACAGAAAAATGGAATATGAATTCCCTGATTATTTGCGTTTTCAAAACATAGAGAATGCAAAACTTTTTCAGTTGAAATTACACATCTCAAAATATTATCTCTGACCTATAACCCATAGAAGATGAAGATCAAAAGTTCAAGTGGTAAATGTTTTGAATCGCAGGGTGGAAGATGAGACTTCTAACTTTGTCTAGCCTAGCGACAAGTACATATAAAAGTTGTTAAGTTGTTAAGTTGTTATTAGAGGGCTAACTGACTATGAGGATGAAGTTTCAAAGCTATTTCCAAAAAATGGTATCCGACGGAAGAAGATTGCAGACACTATCGAAAATAATTTCTCATGATGACATGACATTCACATATATGTTTTTCACTTACAGTTACGTGCGTACTGTTGGAACGAGTCCCAATACGATCAAGATAGTTACAAGATACCGTGGGCTTTCATTCCCTTTTCCATAAAAATGTTTACCGTTTTCACCTGAAGGGCGTTGCATTCAAGAATACTCGAATACATTTCACAAAATTACAGAATATAATTATGACAAACAATTATATTGATTCGTCGGTCTTGGTCTGCAGGATTTCAAGTTTCGTCTACTACTGCGGTGAACATTATCGATCAAGAAAAGGTAACGGTCACGCTATACGATAGCATCCTGTGGTGTGACACGGTTTTGTTAACTTTCAAGTGTCAATATAACATTGAATTGTTTTTTTGTATACGTAATAATGAATTTCCATCAAATATCGGTCAGTTCTATCATATCAATAAATATCAGATATAATTCAAAGCAAATAGGGTTCAGGGTATTCAAAAGTTTGGGAGTTGAATAGAAACTTGAATATCATGGACCAACATTTATTCCATAAATGAAATTCGTGAATATTTGTCACTAATAAAACTGAGTATTCATGAGAACAATTCCGGGAGGTTCGGGTATGGTTCGGCTCGAAATTTGCTCTTTAATCTCTAAATTCCGGCAGTAAACTTATGTTCTCATGTTTGAACTCATTGTTTTTCTTACTAAATATATAGGTAATTTTTCTCATACCGTTTTTTAGGAAACAACCCTTATAACATATATTCAATATGAACCGTAATCCAATTTAATTATTTTCTAAGCCCATGAATTATGTGATTCGTGTCCAACATGAACTGATCGCAATTATTGCAATGAAATGTTCTATTCGAGTAGTCTTTCTTACAGTAATGCAAATCATCAATAAGATCAATCACGCTTAGTGATCTTCCATGAAGAAGTAATGAACTCAATAAATTCGAAATGTAATACGAGTATGATTGGTTCATCGAAAATACGAATGATGCAATATCCAAAGATAATGAAAAATGGTACTGTTTCAATTTTGAGGCTTCTTCTGTGAAATTGAAAATAGTTTGGTGACAACAATATTCAGTAAATCCTAGTACACTACTTCTTTCCTCAATGTGTTTAGGTTTCATGAGCTTTCGAACAGTTAGTTATCTATTAGGTTATTTTCGAAATCACGTGTTTTATCACGAAGTGTGAGGAGTGGAAATTTCTCATTGTCGATGAGAATGAAAGTTTTCAGTATATTTTCTTCGTAGGAATTCGAGCTTTCATATTATCGCAAACCATTCAATATCTCTGTAACAATTTGTAATGACTCATAAAACCTCAAATAATGCTGGTTATAGTTGTAATTTCAATTGGGACTGATTAACATCAGTGGAAACCCTCTGGGTTTCCACTGATGATTTCTTGAGAGTAGCAAATATTATTCAAAAAGGGTTAGAAAGGGTTGTGAAAAATATTGGATTACAAATCAGATCTGAACAGTCAATCAAACTTCATAGAAATTCATTAGATAGTTTTCCCCAACAATGTAAAAATTGAAGGCTAACAGCTTTCAATATCACCATATACACTTGAATGTTGGGTAGGCTTTAATATCTTCAGCGATCATCAATATAGCTTTCGGAAACAAATATCAACAGACAACTTTCTATCGTATGTCACCCATATTTGGAATAACCCAGTCATGAAACATGGAGAGTCAAGAGCTGTTGCGCTTGACATTCCTAAGGACTTTGACCATGTGTGGCATCCGGGATGGCTGGGCGAATTTCGTATGGTTCACCAGATTCCTGTAGAAACGTTCTCTGTAAGTATTCCCCCGGGGGCAACACCAACATCAATGTTGTTGTTTTCCCGGGAGCCACATTGTCCCAACCTGTTTGTATTGTATACCAACAACATTGTGAAAAAACCAAGAATCCAATATACAGTGCATTTCTTAAATGTTTCCTCCTTTTATTTTTTGAACGGGTCAGCTCAAAAAATTGACATTTGGGATAATGAAATGATTGCATGAATACTTCATTTTGGAGTGAAATTGACATATGAAAAAAATGAAATGGAGAAGGGGATCTTGTGACACATCATTTTGAAGCTCCTGACGAATACTTCATAACCCTAAAATATGAAGTCAATATCTTTATCTACTACAAAATGACGAAACATTTAATAATTTCCTGAAGACAAAGACATACACAATTCTAACAACCCGATGAGGTTTGTTAAGTTATTTTTTGTTTATAAAAACGACAGAAAATGTCATTACGACAATGAATATCAATGTTCAGTTAGAATATTTTCATTTAGTTTTTGGTTTTACTTGTAGAAAAGTACAATGTCAACAATATCTGAAATGGTGAATTTTCGTCCATTGGAAGAAAAAATTCAAGCGATTTTTATTTACGGAGCGACGCGTAACTTTCACGAGAGCAAAATGATTTTCAATAACGTTTTCCGAATCGTCCTGTTTGAAGAAAATATTTGAGGAACCTTGTATCCAAATTCACAACTACCGGCAGTATAAATAACAAAAAGCCCCAAGTCATCCGTTCATTCCGGATGAATAGCAAGTGCAAATAATTGGTGAGATGGTAGTATATACTGGACAGTCTACTTATTCCGTCGCGAATGTTTGTGAGGTATCTCCTTCTACTGTGCGGAGACTTTGAAGAGGAATAGGTGTCGTCCATACAAAATTAAAATCGTACACCAATTAACTGAAGTTAACCCTGGTCGAAGACCAGAATTATGCGAAATCATGACGGAAACCATTGCAAGGCATCCTATCTATCTCCACAATATTTGTTTTAGTGACGAATGTACATTTTTCTAAACGGCAATGTTCACAGATAAAATTGCCGTTTTCCGTAAAACACATATTCAGTATCCATAAAAAATCAACGTTTTGGCAGGAATATTGGACCTCAATTTATTGATCAAAATTCAACAGTGGAACTGTATTTGAATATTTTTGAAACTACTGTTGACCCTCTCATCACTGAAATCGTCGAAGCGAATCCTGATAAATTCAAATATGGAAATTCTATTCCAACAAGATGGAGCACCAACACATTACTCCAGAAAAATAAGAAACTATTCGGATACTACTTTTCCCGGTTGTTGGATTGGCCGTCGAGGTCTTACATAATGGCCAGCCCGCTTGCCAGATTTGACACTTTTGGACTTTTTTATGGAGATATTCAAAGCAGAAGGTGTACGCAACTGAACCTACTTTAATATTGGACACGCGGCAGAGAATAATAAATATTTGCAGAGATATTGACGTTACTGTATTCGAAAATGTTCAGCTCGAAATATGGCATAGGTTGTTCATATGTCAAGAAGTTCAAGGCAACTATTTCGAGCATCTTCTGAACTGTGTTAAGCTTATTACCTTATATTTTGTAGTGAAATGTCAATATATTCAGGCAATTATTAAAAGTTTCGGCATTTTGTAGTAGGTAAAGATATTGACATTTATTATAAGGTTGTCAAGCATTTGTCAGGAGCTTCAAAATAATATGTCACAAGACCTTCCTTATCATTAAATTTTTTTTCATATGATGCCCAGTCGTCATCTTGAAAGTTTCATCTGTCAATTTCACTTAAAAATAAAGTTTTCATGCATTGATTTCATTATTCCAAATTTCAATTTTTGGAGTTAACTCATTCAGAAAATAAAGGGGGGGCATTAAAGAAATGCACTGTTTAGCTTTACTGATGACAGCATATTTGTCTCGTCATTCCATTAGGATTCCAGGACATCGACTGTGGATGCACATCTGTCGCATGCACAACTTTGTTGGGGTCAAAATGGACACCAGCATGTGTTGGTACAATCATGTCGCTGAAATTGCAAAGACTGCTTCTCAAAAGCTTGAAACACTGTTCCGAACCAGAAAACTGTACAGGCTTCTGCAATTTTGATGCTTTATTTTCAGATCAGACCTTCTTTGGAATATTTTTCACATATACGGAGTTATGCCCCTAAGCATGAGATGAGGCTGCTAGATTCCATCCAGAAAAAGAAAAGAGCCATCCGCCTGACTACAGACACGAATATCACTGGCAATTGATAGTCTGGAACATGGAAGAAAGGTTGAAGATTTGTCTCTTTTCCATAGATACGAAAAATATTCAGGTGACTTGGCACATTTTATTCCACTGAGAGCAGTACATATCAGAAGTACGCGACGGACTGTGACTGCTCATCGTTTCGAAATTCAACTCAATATAACCTTCCTGAGAACTTTTTTCAAACGAATTCATTCTCCAGCGATACAACGTGAATCGCTACTTCTGCACAGGCACTGCTCTTAGGGCAACTTGGGAATTTTTTTAGTGAGGCTTGTATTTGGTCCTCCAAAAAAATAATGATGAGCGCTTTCAACATCAACGGATCATAATTATCGAAAATCAATAATGGTTTTAGAAACAATTCATAATAATCCTCCACTGTATCAACATTGATTAATTCTACCAGTTTCCGTTGAATAATCAAGGGCATATAAAATAAACACTTCATATTTTACTCTCATTGATATCTATAGTATAAATTTTCATTGTTGTTATATTTGAAACAATTCAAGTTTTTCTAATGTCACAGGTTGTTATTTTTTAATTTCAGTCTTTGTTCTCAACTCCAAGCAAGTTTCACTGATCTTTGAGATGCAATAAATGTATCCATTATTTGTATATATTCATTATTTATTCTTTGTAGGTATATAAAAAATGATGAATGAATGTATCACCATCTATCCTTCTCTTCAACTATGTATAAGCTGTTCGTCTTTCAAACTGTTTTTGTGTTATGAAAATAAATGCTACAATAAGTAATTATTTTATGTCATCGCAGTGGCTGTTTAGATACAATTTGTATTGTTGAAACAGCTGTGTTTATCCAGAAAACTCATATCACCACCTATGTATGTCATCATGGTTTTGTCTGGCTTCTGTCATACACAGAACATTTTAATCAAAATGAGTGACGAGTAGTTAGTGTATGTATAGTCATTGTTATTTCAGTAAGTCTTATGTTAACACGATACTTGAATTCTACAACACACTAATTGATTTCTACATAAAATATTTATGTATTTTGTGAGAAAATTGAATGCCTTTTCATGGAAAAACATCTGAGGGGTTTCCACTTCCAAATGATATCGGCTTTCAAGCCGACAAAATTCATAAGGACATTAATTTACGAAAAAAAGATAGTAAAGAGTCACTGAAAAAAAAAAGAACAGGATTTAAATTAATCTACTTTTTTAATGAAACCGATTACTTCATTCGACGATTGATTTCCCAGGCTAGCTAGCAAGACTGGGACTCTGCCAAGCACTGCTTCGGTCCACGGAAGGGTAGGCACATGGATGAATTTTTTTTGTGAAAGATATTGCAGGCTTGACAAAACATGTTATATTTTCCTCGGTCTATCAATGATCTGATCGATAGTCAGTCTTCGTCTACTTTCGTCAGGTGTATGAATAACACAAATGTGTGACAGGCAGGTAACTTGCAGCTTTGCAAGTGTACCTGTGAAACACCTTCAGAAATATCCTTTAGGTCATATTGGCCATATTGCCATATTTCCATAAAGGCCATATTGCCATACTGAGGAAATTTCATTTGATTAGGCGATACTGAGGTAGCTGCATAATCTAGTTACAAAATTTCCACCTCAATAACTCAATTACCCGAGAAACCTTTCCGAATGATGTCATCAGTGTATCAGCTATACCTGACGATTCACCAAATTCAGACATATTTTTCAAGGATGAAACACAAGCACTACAGGAAAATCCTTAAGACGCTTTAACAGCGGTGCCTGTGCGAAACTAGTGATTCACGTTGGATTTGAATAGCTGAAAATTGAAATCATTCGAGAAAACGTCTGTCTCGTATTTCTGATATATACCGCTCTTGGTGGAATCAAATGTGCTAAGTTACTTGAACACATCCCAAGATCAATCAAAGAGTGACAAATTTCCTACCTTTCTTCCATTTCTTCAATGTTCCAGACTATCAAGGTTGCAAGTGATGTTCGTATCACCAATTAGGCGGATGGCCTTTGCAATTCCAGCGACATGATTGTACTGAGACATATTGGTGTTAATTTCAACCTTCAATAAACGATGTAGCGAAGCATAAAGCGGAACTGCCTATCCTGACATTATTATATCTGGTTCAGATAGCTTTATCTTTTTGGAGAGAACCGATTCCTGGGTTTTTATGGCATTGAATTGAATCTGGTTACTTCCACCCTACTTCGAAATCACCTCTAGATCCTGATTGAGATACAACCTCCTGCTGCCGATGAAGATATGCATCCGCAGTCAATGTCCTGGAATCCAAATGAAGTGACGAGACAAGTGTGCTGTCATTAGCAAAGCAATATATTTTATTTTTTGTTTTTCGAAATGAGTGGTTGATATACAATTAAAAGAGTATTGGAGATAATATGAATCCTTAGGTAACACCAGAGTTGATTGGTGAAAGTATTTGAGAGGTATTTAATAACGGCCACTTACAGGAAATTCCTTTCCAAGAGCTAGAGAGCTATACACAGAATGATTCGGAGAACCATGACATCGAAGTTTGACCAGTGAACTCTTATGCTAAACACGGTCAAAGGACTCAGAAGTAACAAGCTCTTGACTCTTCTTGTTTTTAGATTGCGTGATTCCAAATATGCGTGTCATACAATAGAAGATCGCCTGTTGATCTTTGTTTCCGAAAGTCATATTGTTGTTGCTCAAGATTTCAAAGCTTTCCAAATGATTTTCGATATCACTGGTAGCAAAGCGACTGATCTATAGTCATTCGGAAGATTTTTCTTGCCGTTTCTGGGAACAGTCTGCACGCGAGCAGTGATCCAACAAAAAAAACCCGTTTCCTGTATAACAGGTTGAAAAGTCTGCAAACCACTAGTGCGAGTTCATTGATGCACTTTTCAAGCACAATGACGGGCATTTCATCAGGACCAGATGCCTTTTTGAAATTGAGCTGTTTCAAAAATTTTCTGATTGAACGTTGTCAAAATGTAATTTACGGCCATGTAGAAAGTTTCCGCCTCTGGTTTGAGTGAATCATTACTTAGGAGTAATCGTTTGCTGACTTACTCAGAAGGAGTTTGTTTTCTCTCCTGATGCAAAATTTGCTTCTGATACTCAAGAATTTGGTACAAGGCAGTTGTAGGTATCCTGCTCTGGAGGAGGCGATTGGTCGCTTTCTGGCTGTACATTGTAGCCTCCTACGTTTGTTTACAGGGTTGAAAGTTTTCTTAACAGTTGTGGTCATTTGGTGGATGCCCATATTCTCTGTAGATAAAGGGTCAGAATCTTCAGTTTGGATGTTGAAGAAAAACTTTCCATCCCGATAGACTATCGCAATACCCTATCAAAGCTTTATACGACGAGAAGGCGTCTTCTACCTTACCCGTCAGGGTTATTCTGCTGGAGCTGTAATGCGATTTTGGGTTAGAACTGACTTTGAACAAAATCAAATGATTCAAAAATCTGATGCTCCATGGTGGAAATTTACAAAGAATAATGCAAATATTTAACTCAAATTGGTGATATGAAATAGAATTTCCCAGTTTTAATCTGATTCATTCCAATGAAAACTGAAGTTTTCCCATTTTTCACTCAATGCACTTCATTAGAATCAGTTCATTGAATCCAATTCGCATATTGAATTTAAAAATATTATAATGGATCATATTCCAAAGGCCATTGGACGCTTTATGTTCGAAACGAATTGAATTCAGCTCAATCATTGATCAATCCCAGCTTTTATCACAATCTTATTGCTGATATTGAATTTAGTGAAATTTGTTGGCTAATAATGTATATCGCATATTGAAGAATTGATTTTTTTTAAAGAGAGAGTGTCTATAAGAACCGTAAAGAACTATTCACTGTGCAAGATTGATTTTTCACTACAAATTTTTTTCCACGATCTTGAAAATTATCAATGTTCCTTAAATTATGTTTACGTTTTGGAAGAGCCTGCTACTAATATTATCTGGTGAAGACGAAATGAGCGTTCAGTATAACTTTCTCATAGTTCTGGTGTGAGGAAACAGGAATGTTATAAATTTATTCTATAAAAGAGGACCTGGTCCAACGAACAAGATATGAATGAAACAATATATACAAAGTTTTGCCAAGCAATATTTATGTAATATTTCGAATTAAACTGAATAAACAGTGAAACTGGGACCTCCAATGTAGTACAAATTCAAAAAAGTAATTTTTCCAAAGAGAAGAATTGATGAGTTCTTCTGTTCTGGTGTTTCGGAAAAGTCCTTGTTCTGGATAACTCACACGCACAGCGAGTGAAAGTTCATAAAACAACTGAAGATGTAAAACTAACTAGTGTTATAGTGAACTTGATATTCCAAGAATCTATAACTTACAAAAAATTCAACTTTATTGAAGAAAATTTTTTTCTAAACACGTCGAGAAATACAATTTATTGTTCGCCTCACTTGGCAAAATCTCATTAAGCTTTTCTGATAGAAATCGCGTTTGTACACAAAACGAAATTTTTTCTGATTGGTTTCATGAATATTCATTTTACTATTTCGATGAATGATTTTCTCGGATATGGAACTTGGGGAATATGAAATTGCAACATTTTTTCAACCTATTTTCATTTTTAAGTTTTCCCATTCTTGATAATATGATCAATTGAAATTCAATACATTAGATATTCCAAAAATTCTGGTACAATAAATCGCAAAAACTATGACTTTGAATTTCTCAATCCAAAACCTATGACTCAAATTCAACCTGTGCTTCTGAAATCATGAAATCACTATCCTTTTTGGATTCAGTAAAAGGGTACTTATGTTCATTGAAAAGAGAATATTCTTCCAGGAGAAATGAGTTTTCAAGAAAAACCTCAATACTTTTTCATTATTAAGTATGTGAAAAGTGTGGAATCCCCAAAGGAAAGAATCATGAAAAATTCTTCAAGAAAACTCTATCTCTTCAGGAAAGAGTTTCATTAATGCAAGTAATGTTCAGGTTCTCTAAATATGAATATATTATTTATGATCCATTGGATAAATCACTGGTCCATCTCGAGAGTTATCAAAACTGTTAAAATGATCAATAGACAAATCTGACTGGTGTACGAATAGACATATTATATGAATTAATTATTTTTACTGATCACAGAAATTGTCAAAGGTTTCTAGAAAACAAACTAACTTCTCCGAACCCATTCGACCAGGTGATAAATATATCAGTGTTGAAGCGCGGTATTTGATCTCAAGAGACGCTTTCATAAACTCCCCGTACTGCGTAATGAAAATGTCTGGAATATCCTAATGAACAACAATTTATATGAGAGCATTCTTGACACACCGAATTAATCCCACAAAAATTGCAAACTCACCCGCAGCGAGAGAGAGGAAAATAGACGAAGATTGGTCTTTTCAGCTATCCTTTCCGTTTTTACCTGCAACAAAACACATTGTTCTTTGTAATGAAACGAACTTAATACTGAAAATGAATTCGAGAATCCGTAGCCCAGCTTTCGACGTTTGCTATTATCGCTGCTGGAAAGTTATTGTGTTTGCATAAGAATGATAATTAGCATGCAATTAAAAGGTGATTGGGATGTAATCGAAGCAAGTATTGTGAACGATTCAGACTGCTGGGAATTATGTTAATTGAACGGCAATGTAACGCTTGAGTGCAGCAGTGTCTCATCCGATTATTTGGAAAGAATTATGATTATAAAATTTTCACTATTATTATTTCATTTCTCTCTTCAGGGAAACTGGTAATAACTTTCTACGATGTTGTTGGTAGATGCTGGTAATAGATTAGCTACATGTTAGGAATCACACGTTATACTATGCAGTAGCTTTTCGGGGTGAACTTTTCAGTTTGCCCTTTTTTTATTACGCTTCAGCGGATTTCATATAGACTTAGCTTTATTTTTCAAATTATGGAAGGTAAAATATCCAAACAAGAATAAGAAATATTGACTACTTCATATGATATGACTTTGAAAGAACTACTTTTCATCCTTTGCATGACATGACAAACCTTCCACAACTTTAATGAAATGCTTGAAGTATGTGAAACGTAAGACCTCGTTAGTCTTTAGCGTTCACAAGTTTTGACTTCTGAGGGTTGTCGTTTGTAGGGGTGCGGCAGCTGGTTATCAGAAAACATATTTTTTTATGTATGTATATGCGAAAGGGACAAATGTTTTCCAAAAAACAATAAGAAAAAGGGATACAATATTTTCTTATGGAGACTCCATATATGGAATCACCACTTCCATGAGAAAACGAATACGAAATTTGCTCGGCTCAGCATTCTTAGCAAACGTCTCATGTTTCTAAAAACGGTCTTTTTTCGTTCTCGAAACCATGAAATTTTCGGGAAAAATGCCTTGACTGAAAATATGCCTGGGGATCTCGGGAACGGCAAGAGTGTCCTATTTCTGAGTACCACTAAATGTTACCAAAAAATCGAATTCAGCTCTTTTGCTGTTGCACTTACAAACTGAAAATTTCGAAATTTTATTTTCTGATTCATATTTTTCATTTGCATAGATCTTATAGATCTATGTGATCTAGAAGATGTGATTTCACTTCGCCAATAGAACTATCAGAATATGATATATAATTTTATTAATGATTTTCATATAGGTTGTCGTTACACCTGAGACATTATCAACTTTGATATTCTCAATACAGACCTGTATTTTGAATAAATTTTTTGATTTATAATGTTCATATAATTTCGTCAAATCGAAGTTTCTTCAATATTCCCAGGAAATTTAGTGATTATCCCGTGAATTATTATTTTTTTAATACTGTCTGATATACACTCCTACTATCTTTGTGTATTCTCAAAAATAATCAAATACCTGGAATGTCCTGATATTGAATCATCTAATATTTCTCTCATTTCTGTTTAGTGAAAATCTCACACTGTCTCCAAACCAAAATTGTTCAATACAAATCATGAAATTATAAAACAACAACAAAAATTATCTGGCGTCCCGGGGCGACTTCATTGATTCCAATAGCGCATTTTCTTCTTCAGTTGCAGGAAAACCCGTAAGAACCTGCAGCAACTCATCATCTGAAGATCTTGATCAGCCAATATCCTCCCTTTCATGAAACAAAATGTAGAATGTCTCCAGAGGCTCCAACGAATTCAATTCATCGCCTGAACACTTACTACCATGACTATCGTCAAACTTAAACCAGTCCGTTTCGTCTTTGACCA
The DNA here is from genome assembly GCA_015342105.1 of Leptinotarsa texana. Classification (NCBI taxonomy): domain Eukaryota; kingdom Metazoa; phylum Arthropoda; class Insecta; order Coleoptera; family Chrysomelidae; genus Leptinotarsa; species Leptinotarsa texana. Next base: position 18,787 of record WOGN01000128.1, on the reverse strand, counting down.
AGGCGTAATAATGACCAGATTCAATGCCAGAACCACAATGAATAATGACTGCATGAAGATTATAATAGTGGTCTGTTAGATTGAAGTGTTCATCTATTTCGAACCTTCGTAAGAATTTGGTGCTTCCGTCAGAGGTTGTGTCATGTTTCTAAGAATTCGAAACAATCCTCTTGTTGTCCTAACAAATATCTTTAAAGACTTCAGGGGGAAGATGATACATTTCTACGAAACTGCAGATGCATGGATATGTGTTTGAGTTTTGTGAAAAAGTATACATTCACAGAGTTTCATACTCTTCATTACAATTTTTATATGTGATGTTTATCAGAACTCCGATGTCGATCGTACAAATTTTATTCGATTTGTTATACCACTCAACCAAATGAACTACCACAAGTAAATTTGGTTCAGCTGTTCCAATCCGTAACAATAGCTTCCAATTGAGTTCACAGTTTTGTTAAAAATTTCCAGCTGAAATCCATTATACCAGATCATCAAATGAATCAGCAATTTAGGCAACGAATATTCAATTGAACCATAACTATTGAATTTCAGTCGCGGTTTCGTTTTGAATGAATTTGTATGATATTTTCAAAATATTTGTATATCTCTAAAATGACATCTATATCCATCAGATTTTTATCGTTATGCTGAGTTTCACAATTTTTATGGTCACATTTATGTCGTCGTATGTCATTGTTCATTGTTTTTTTTTGCTACTTTTCATCAGTTTTACGACTGTTTATTACATTTTGGTGGTCAGATATTCTTGTTCTAAAACGAGTAGAACTGTTTCGCCGAAATAGAAATTGAATTTACATATTCACAATAATAATTTCGCATGCTTACACTCAAATAATAATATTTGGATAGTTCTTTGTTTTGAAAATTCTTTCAAAGATTTATCGAATAATTTTCCCAAATATAACACAAATATCATTGTATTATAACTAACAAGCTCCTTGAAAACGTTCATGATTTTCTGATCATTTGCAATATAGTTTGTAAATTGGTTTGACAAATGAACTCTATGTTTTATCGCGAATAGATATTGATGATACTATCAATCATTATTATCGATTCGAATTACTCGTATGGAAACAGAACTGATAGTGACCAAATGTTTAAGATTTTCGCGTCCTAGGTTTTCAGTGTCAAAATTTTTCGGGTTTGAAGGCCTCCTTCAGAGTTTTATTTATACATCTTGAAATAATATTTCCGATGACTTGATATTACGGCTGCGTAACACATATTTATGTTGATTCCTCAGGTTGTTTGGTGTGCAAAACCTGTACCTGCCTTAGGAAGATTTCAGTCATGGGCAATGAGTTTTCGAACAAATCATGTGGTTTCCTTCACTGAGTGAATGTTCTGCCACAACCGAATTGTCCAACTATGCTTCTTCAATCTTGTTTCCATGGATCTTTTGGTGGTTTCTATGTATACGTTTTTTCCGATGTAAACGATTTTTAAACCTATAAAGATGATACAAGCAAGCTTCAGGTCGGCTAAAGAGGAAAGGGGCCCATTGTCAACAGCAAGGGTTTATTGCATATAGTGCACATGTGGAAAATTATATATCGGAACCACTAAAAAATCCATGGGAACAAGGCTGAAGGTGCATGGAAGAAACTGCAGACCAGGCCAAACGGACGAGTCAGCTGTGGTAGAAAACACACTCAGTGAAGAAAACCACAGGATTCTCTTCAAAAACAAATACCTACCACGTAGACCATAGTCACAAACATACGGATACATTCAACAAAAAAGAAGAATCTGTGAACCCCAATCGAATATGGATCCCATTCTGAGAAGTTTAAGAGTAGCAAACAACATGACGACAGGTAGAAACAGGTCAACAGATGTTATTGACAGCTAACCTAATCCAGATGCAGGTGTTATCACACCGGACTACCTGAATCAACATAAATAAACTCAACGCAATTTTTTGCTGAATAATATTAGGTTTTCGCGAAAAAGATTGGAATATAAAAAACTGGTTGATTTTTTTGTCCAAATCCTAACATGAATTCAATGTTCAAAATGAAATATCTGCGTGTAAAAACTATAAAATGTGAAACAGGAAGCTCTATTTTCATCTCCCGAAGACGCCAACTTGGTTGAAGAAACGTGCGTTAAGAAGAGTATTGCATATGACATTCATAGAAAACATATTATTGGGAAATAATATGTTTTCTATGAATGATTAGTTTGAACTTGGCTCAGGAAGTTTCCCAAAATGTAATTTTGATACAATCCAAACACTGAGTTCGATATACCCTCACCCTTTTTATTAAAAGTGAATTGAAATACAGTGTGTTTTTACGTATCGGAAAAAATGTAAGGCTGAAGAAAATGAAGAGTTTCATAATTTCCAAAAATGTTTCTTATATTTTGAAAGAATGTGCTTCAAACTTTTTTTATGATCTGGTTCCTAACCAGAAATTTGCTGAAGTTACTGTGTAATATAAACTACTGAAAAGTCCAATTAGTCAGTATATTATATTCATAAATTTTTCCTACGAATTGAAAAAAAATCATTTGAAAAATTGAATGTTCATACTTAGGTTTCTTCAAGCATTTTTTTTCCATTTTTGAAACCTGTATTCACTATGAAAATCTCACCTCAACCAGAGAAATTTCTAATTTCTTTTGACACAAGTAAAAAATAAATGTCCAGATGTCACAGGCGACAGTCCATATGACTACACATACTGGATGGTTTTTGAGAATTCAGGTCAGTTAAGGTTCATATTTTCGTTTTCAACCTCTCTTTTTAGTAATGGCAATCAGGTATGACCAATTTCCACAGATTTATTTGCCTGCTACAAAAATATATGCAGATTCTTTGAGGTATCTGATTTTTCCATGAGCTTCTTTGATGATTATTTCTGTTCCATTCCATTCTATAATGTGATCACCTGATGATTTTAAAATATGTTCCGCTAACCCCGATCCTGCCATTTGTCTTTTCTTTATATATTCTAGGGGTCTTCAGGTTTCACTTATTCAACTTTTTCTTCAGCAACAAGGTATATTGCAAACACAATCTTTCGTTGTTTTAACCGTATTTTCAAAATAAGTTTATGTCAAAAGAGATCTCAATATGTGTTGGTGTTTCTGAAAGTTGTGTTTTCATTATATTCAAAACCGATGTGTCTCAATTTCTCAGACAATCTGGAAATATAATGTGTGATGTTAGTTGTGAGGTATTTGTTTTGTTGTTGGATATGTGGTGATTGTGGGACCTATATATGTTTTATATAACTTTTACCAACTTCATTGAGAGCTTTTTACACAAACGTCTTGCTCCAAAACTGCTTTGATGATGAATTGCAAACTGTCTTTGACATATCATACAAACATCTAGCTTTACCGTTTTTGACGCTAGAGTGAGTCGAGATTAGATTTATAGTGGAGATATCTGTTGGTATGAGTTTCCTTTCGCTACACACTCGTATCAAGAGTATTCATCAAGAGTATTCAAAGGAAGTTGATTATGAACTTCTGTTTCCAATGTGAGTTCAAATAATTCAAGAAAACATTGACATCATATGGGTTATGATACCAGAGAGCCACTATATCTTCACCATATATTTGTAACATTCAGGTTAGTTTCAATATATGTTTCCTAAAAATGCTGCATGGAAATCTTACCCAGAATTGCTATTCCAAATTCTTATTGATGAACATTCCCTTTGAAGTAGAAAAAATTTTTATCGGTACATAATTTCAGAAGCTCCAAAATAACTTCTACATTCAGTCTAGTTCTATTTTTGAGATTACCACCATTTTCTATTTTTGTTCTAATAAAGCTTAGAGTTTTATCAACCGGAACATTGGTGAACGAACTCACAACATTGAAACTTACCAGGAGATTTCCGTTCCGAATTTGTAATTCATCAGGTTTTTAATGAAATCGGAAGTATTTCCAGACTAATATATTTTTGAAAAGGAGAACCGATTGAACTGACAATAGGTCTCAGATGACGATATCGTTTGTGTATTTTTGTTGAACCTCAAAAATGTGGATGTTAACTGGGAAATGAGTCGACGTTCTGTTTTTGTAGTAACGTTTTTTTGTATGGCTGAAGTTTGATAGGTATATTTTTTGTTTCACCAATTTTGTTCAATTTTCTTTCAGTTTTTTGTAAATATTCATGATCGTAATACTGGAATCTGTATTGTATTGAATCCAAGAGCTCAATCAATTCCTAACGATATTATACAAAATTTTTAATTCGGTCTTCGGAAAGTCACCTATTTTTTATTGAACTCTACCAGCCAGTATTCAATTCAATAATTTTCTCTAGAATCACACTGATTTCAAGCTCTGATTATTCATTTGTTTCGAAAAATTGAGCAAAAACGCCCTATTATCATAGTGCGCCAACAGTTTCGGAAGTTTCTGTGTGACAGATTTTTCACATAGTACTTGTTCACTCCTCTGCAGGATAACGGGTTGGCTGTCCTTGTTCATCTTTCACTGAACCACTGTGCCTGCTGGCGAGTGCATTGGCTTGGGATGTGGGGGTTGAGCAAACCGGCCATCGGATGCCTGCTCCCTCGCTAGTCCCGCTGAATACGGGAATGACAGAATCACTTGTGGATCTGCTCTGTGGTGATTGACCTTCTTTCCCTAACTATTCGTGGGATTTTTATGTACAGAGTAAAGTTAAAATTTTTTTCTGACGCTGAGTCTACAGAGGAGTTGGATGTCGAGCTTACGACTCCAACTAACCACCCTATAAATTTAGATCAGAAGCGAGAGATTCTCAACTTTCCAACTCCTGATCCAATAACTGAATTTGAAAAAAGTTTGGTGGTGCAGCCAGGTAACGACTGAGTCGTTTCCTTAGGACCGGGTACCTTATGAAACCGCCTCGCACGAAATTCTTGAGCGGCGTACACATAATCTGTCTCAGGAGAAAGAAACCCCATCATGAGCAGGTTGGCAAACGCTCAAGTGATGATCACCAAAACCAGAGGAGATAAAGCCCTGTATGGTTGTTTCTAAAAATTGAGCAAAAACGCCCTATCATCATAGTGAGCCAACAGTTTCGGACGTACAGCTGACGTAAAAAACCCTCATATAGAAAGGTTGTCGCGGGTATCAAGGTAGAAATCTTGCACCTTGACTTTTCGACTACCTCATTAACGATGAAACGGCAGAGCAAATACTTTGTGCCTGCATCGCTGGGGACCGAATCAGGTTTCGAGAGTTCGGCAGAGCCGTACTCTCACCATCTGAACTGAAAGACCACTCATCATACCAACTAATTAACTTAGTTGAGGAATTGGGTTCATTTGGTCGAGTGTGAATAAGTGTAAGCCACAATAAACCCGTGCGGGTTGCGGTGAAGGGTCGAATAGACCCACTCACTTTGGACCGCGGGCCGCTTCCGGCCGTTAAACATGTTCATCCAGCCCGTCAATCATTTCCAAAACCGAATTTATTTTATCGACTTTTTCTCATCCAATATATTGTTATAAAATTAGTTGAAATAAAATGGTAGTATCTACTAAACCGAAAAAAAAGTTTGTGGCGAGATACACACTTGTCAGCGTCTGTGCTTGTTTGGGTTTGTTTCTGTCGCACAGTCAGTCAAACTGTTAACTAGCAGTTTTAGCAACTCTTATATTTCTTGAAAGTCGTGAGTGAAATTGTATTGTCAAAAAAGTAATATTGGAGTTTCTTTCAAAATTGAGTTTTCCTACAATTTTTTTCATCTTTACAATGTTTAATCCATGCATGCGGAAGGTTGCGAATAAGCACAGGCATTTCTAGGAAAAGTGGATATTTGATCATTTTTACCCTTCGTCGAAGACAAAGCTGTAGGTTTGATAAGCTCAGATACTGTGTCGACATCAGAAAAATATATCGTGAAAAGACATTCGGATATAAAACATGAACAACAATATAAAAACTAAACAGGACAACTTCGGATAGAATGAAAACGAAATTGGGAAAACAACAGGCTATTTTCAAAAATCAAGCTATTTCATCGAGAAAGGTAGCAAAGACTGGTTTTGTTGTTGGTCAAATACTGACAAAAAAGTGAAACCCTCTGCTGATGGAGAGACGATAAAAGAATGTCTGACTGCTGTTGCAGCAATAGCATTTCCTGTTGAAATAACTATTATTTCAAACATTATTTTATCAAGATTCATCATTGCAAGAATTGAAGACTTTTCCTAGAATATAGCAACACCGCTTGAACGCATTTCAGATGTCGATGATGACAGTTGCGATATTAGCGATACAGCACAACTGGCTACATTTTCACGTTACTGGTAGCAAATTTAGTATCAGGGAAGAATTGTCTTCACTGTTTCCAATGCAAGGGACTTCAACCGGAAAAAAACCTGTATGGTATATTGGTGGTATATTGGTATTGGTATATCAAGCAATGTCAAGCATAGAGTTAGAAGTATCGAGAAGGCTATTTCAAGATAATAAATGGTTCACAGGAAGGGAAATTTTCGTTAACCACTGTATAATTCACCAGAAAAAATTGTGTGCACATAGATTGAGTTAGCCAAATGTCACAGTACCAATAAATTTTTAAAATATGAATTGACCCGTTGATTGAAAAGTTTGCTCACCCCTGCTGTGGAAAAAACTCACCCATCTCAAAAAGTAATGGTTTATGCAGATAAATTTAAAGAAAGACTTGATTGAACATCGTAATTCATAATTTTCTGATTCTGACAACCCAAATGAATTTTGAAAAGTTTATATGGTAGTTTGGTGAACATATGCTGAAATTCTGCAGTAATTCATGAACCTGTTTTGTAAATTTGAATTCATTACAAAATAGATTTCATTTACAGTAAAATGAATTTTTCATAGCTCGATCAGTTTAGAGAGTAATGTGGAAAATTTAAAACTTAATTTCATAAATAGAGAATACTCTAATGTTGACGATTCAATTGCTCAGACAAACAGCTTTTTCATATTCAGAATTGCTATCGGATACTCTTCAACATTTCTGAATGCCATCACAAAGTTACATCCCCAAAACTTCAGCTTCAGTGTTGAATTGATCAAGATGTTTGTGAATTCCAGAAAAGGTATTTCCAATTCAGTTTCATCGATCGATATTCCACTGTTATCACCAACAGTTATGTACCAGATACTAAGTTCACCTCCATGACTTCATATATTAGTAATGGTTCCAATGATGCTTTTTAAAATCCTTTGAATTTTTGTGCCCACTCACATTGAAAAACGATGATGCACTTCGTGTCTAATGCTGATAATTGCAAACTGAATAATACATTCCGCTTTGTTCAAAGTGATTTGTAGTGAGAGCATTAACTCATTGATACCAATACTTTACAGCTACACAGAGTGCTTTCTGCTATCGTGAATTTCCATTCCTTTTTCAGAAAACAGAGACGTATTTATTGAAGGTTTCACCCCGTCAGATATCAGTTTTATTCTATTAGAAAATTATATGATTGAATTGGCCGAGACTTGATGAAAATCCATAACTAACGTATTCAAAAATACTATATTGTGAGAGTTTCACTAAACAGTTTTACAGAAAAGCAACATATGTTTCGCCATTGTACGTGAAACATATGTTTCTTTTCTGTAAAAGCGAAGAAGCCATTGTATGGCGAAACACGTGTTGCGTTTTTGTAAAACTGTTTAGTGAAAGTCTCACACAGAAGTTTTTTTTTGAAAACGTTTATTAGGAAATTAGTCGATGGAATCACTGATTCTCCACAATCAATGGAAAAAATCGAAAAGAGAGAAGTCAGGTTCCAAGTTCAAAAATTTCCACTAGTTGATGTCTTATTACAACCATAGTTCAGTGTTACTGATTGAAAAGGTACTTATGGCTTCTGCCCTTCAGTAATTAATTCAAAACTCCGAATGTAACATATATTCACATGAAACACTGCAGATCAGAACTGAATGATTATAGACATATATCTATTACCCAGACATTTAATTATGTGATCCATTATATTCTCTTAACTTGAGAATTATGGTATATGAGGAGCTTCTTTGAAATGGTTTGGAACTCATCCATACCGAAGAAGGATGCCAGTTGAAATCGAAGTTATTCAGAATGATAGTATAAATAGCTATTACACAGACGAAGCAGATATGATGAAAACGATTTCGCAAGGTTCTATTCTTAATCTTACCTAATTTCCCATCTTCGCTGAAACTTTTTCAATGTATCCTTATCTCCCTTTTTTGATGATAGCAATTCAATTGTTCATGACTCTGAAATTCAATCACTAACTGAATAGAAATTTTGAGTGGTTGTAATAGGTTTGTTGAATTTCTCCCAAATTATTTTTGAACGTAGGGCATTCCTAGAACCCTTAGGAAACAAAGATAAATAGAAATGTATGTATGTAAAGAGATATATAGAAATGATGTTTGTAAAATAGATTGCTTTCTAGATTTCTATGAAAGTTTTCCACATTTATTTCAATAGAGGTAGAGAAGTAGAAAGCCTAAATCTTTCTTCTTCACTTATATTGTTTTTTCCATTCATATGTATAGAAATTTAATTACACTTTGTTGAGAACATGAATTTTGGTTCATTCTTTTGGAAAAAGTATCGTTATATTTCACAAAATAACACAGATTCAATTCACTTCAAAATCACCTGAGGAAGTGGAGAATGAACTCTTGAAATAACCGTTTTGAAGAGTCCACAAATATTCTATTTATGATATTTTTAACATTCATTTGGATTAGTAATTGTAGATAACCCTTATTTATTATCGAAGGTATATGTAAAAAACAATTTTCATTCTTGAAGAATAACACAGAACTGGAATGATCTGATTGCCGGAAAACTGAATTTAAGATAGTATATATTAACAAAATAATTGATGAAGTGCGAATTTTATGAAACTGACTCAAAACCATAACATAAGGTTACTTTTCAGTTGATTCCAAAAATTCAAGGCAAACAATTTTTAAGAGGTGAAAAAAATAATTGAAACTTTTTATGTTTCTACCACTTTTATTTGTAACTAATGTTACTGCAGTTTCGTCCAATACATTAAACTAACAACGATTGATTACATCAGCTCTTAGGTATATAACAATACTGTCGGTAATTATAGAGGTACCTAGCTTGATTGAATACCTAAATTTTGTTCACTGGTGACAATGCGGATATGCTTATTTGAAAACCGGTGAGTAAACTAAATCGACTTGATCATTGAACAGGTTGCACACTTCCAGGGATTCTAAATAATTGAGTTTGGAACCTTTCCTTGCATAGTCAAAATTTCCGTATCGTTTAGATTCGGGAATCTGTGGTTGCATGACAAGGAAGGGTTTGAAAACGTCAAATCATTTTTAACTAGTCTGGAGGCCTTTCATGTTCATCATACCGATTTTGGGATTGTTTTACAACATTGTCCCACATAAACACTATTACACTCCGGACACTTAAGCTTATTAACTCCAGATTTCTCCAATTTGTCACTTTATCTTTGGCATTGAAAAGGAAATCAGATAATCTGGCATGTGGTCTGAATGCAACTTCTACATTGTTTTTCTTCAATAAATCCTCTGTTCTTTTGCCAAAATATGTCACAGTTACTCATTTCTTGATTTCTGATTGTGAAAGATCAGAGATAATTCCGAGTTTTTTCAGAAAAAAACAATGTGGAAGTGGCATTCAGACCACATGCCAGATTATTTGATTTCCTTTTCAATGCCAAAGATAAAGTTCACAAGTTGGAGAACTCTGATATTTGTATGCTCAAGTGTCCGGAGTGTAATAGTGTTTATGTGGGATAATGTGATCGAAATTTACAGAAACGATATGAGAACATGAAAGGTGCTTCGGACTAGTTAAAAATGATTCGACGTTTTCAAACCATTCCTTGGCATACAACCGCAAGTTCCCGAATCTCAACGCTACGAAAATTTTGCAATATGCAAGGAAGGGTTGCAAACTCAATTATTTGAAATCCTTGGAAATTCACTAGCATATTAAATGATCAAATCGATTCAGTTTACTGAACGGTTTTCAAATTAGCATATCCACATTATCCCCAGTAAACAAAATTCAGGTACTCAATCAAGCTGAGTACCTCTATTATTAGCTATAGTAGTGTTATATAAAGGCCAAAAGAATAAGTCATTGTTACTTTAATGTATAAGTTTGAAAATGTCCTTATAGGACGAAACTGCAGTAACGTTAGTTGCAAATAAAAGTGGTAAAAACATAGAAAATTTCAATTATCTTTTCTTTATTATGATTTCCTACCACATCCACAATTTATTTCAAGAGGTAGGGTTTTCATTACTTCATCAACTTATTTCGCATACACAAATTGATGAGACATATGTGAAGATTCATTGACCGAACTGAATCCCTTAACTATGACAACAGCTGCAGCCTCAAATAAAATCTAACTATCGACGCCCATGATGGTTCTTGTGAACAATGGCCATGGCAAACAATCGAAATGTCATACTGACAATGGAGCACCACTTGCGCTATCGTTTATACATGAGGGTCGTGGAGGTTTCAATAATGTTAAAAAGCGGAGCCGACTTTCAGATAAGGCTCGCTACCGAATATTAGTAGGTATTCGAATTCGGGTAGCAATTTATCATTGGATATTTGCATGCATCAATGAACTCTACGGAGGGTTCGAAAGGAAATTGTGAAATTTCGGAGAGGGTTGCAGAATGTGCTCTTCAGATTATTAGAAATGGCGGTTCGTTCAGGTGGAAAAAGTTCTTCAGTAGATTTTCAGGTAATGGGTTGGGTGATTTTTCTTATATATTTGAATGAGGACAAAGAAATGATTAGCGGTCATAGACTTGAACTAAGAAGGAAATCATTGATGAAAGTAAAAATAGATTTGATTTAAATTAGTGGATGAAACATAATGAAAAGTGCTTGAAGCCTACATTCAACCTGAATATTTATACAAAGTTTATCATTCCTAATTATTTTCACGTTTGAGAATTTTCGGTACTATCTATCTCCATAGACATCATATTTTCATAGACGTTTTCCTGAAAATTTGTGGGAATTTTGTGTTCGCTTATCATCTTCACAAATTTCCTTTTTTCATTTAAATAAGGCTGGTCTCCTGAATTTTTTAAGGATATATCAATTTCATCCATTATCAGTTAGAAATATTCAATAAATTTTTTGAGAGATGAATATTTTTTTTTATTTATGTTTTCGTTTGATATTTTTATAACGAAACAGTGTCTTCAAACGATGAAATAACTATCTAATTAGATCTTTGGATGATCGAATTTGTAACGGCTGGAAAAAAACTGAATTTCCATCCATCCTTCCATCCGTCTATCTATCCCGTCAATCAAGTTACGAGAAGCATCATCAGGAAACTATTGAAACTATTATTTGTTGATGATGCCAAGTTGGTTAGGGTCTGAAAACGGTTTTTTTGCTCTAGAGTGGAAAAAAATATTCAATATATTCATTGTTTTCATTTATTTTCAACTGGTCTGAAACTAGCAGCTCTCTGAAAGGCTCGTTATGGTTTTTCTTTATCTACAGAAAATGTGATATTATAGTAAGGTGAACGAAACTATCTCTGATCATGAAAGGGAGAGGATCAATATAAGTACGAGTATTGTTAAGTCCTTTTGTATTTGAGTGAGCCCAATTTGGGAAGATTAATTTGAATATTAATATATTCATGTATATGGCACACAATTTGTAATTTATTTTGAAATTAGTTTTCCAAATAACGGATTTTTATTAACTGCACCTCTATATCAAATTTTTGAAAACTTTTTGAAAACAACATAGAAAATGAAGACTCAACTGGGCTATCAGCACCACGAATTTTCCCAAAAGATTGAGTTTTTCAGATTTTCCTAGCGGTAAATTTCCCAAGATCAACAGCTCTGCATTCTACAATGTTCCTTAGATCATTATCCATCAGGTTCATTGACTTGTTATGCTTAGTTCCGTTAAGGTAGATAAATGAGAGTTTCAAAAGACCTATCTTGCTGACATCTGCCAAATTATGTATTGAGCAGCAGGTTGTATTGGAAAGACGATTTATGTGAGATGAAAGAATCACATATAGGAGTACAGAGAATACTCTACCTCAGAAAAATAACATGAAGAATCGAAAGTGCTTATAAAAACGTTTCCAAAGTGCAAGCCTGTTGAATCAATATATGAAGTGTTTGTACTTTTTCAGTCTTCCCGTCAAAATATTAGATTGTCATTGTCTGATCTCCACTCCAATAAACTGTATAAGATCTATTATCTCACGATACTCTTCGACAAAAATAATACTTCAATGAACATAATGTGACGTTTTTCCAAAGAGAACTGTTGATTCTCAGTCGGCTTTTCAACGACTCCCACTTGTACATGAGTGCACGCTACCAAGTTCCCAAGTTACTCCTATATAGTGTGAGTTTTGTTCTTGAGTTATCGCGATGTCTGACAATGTGAGTGTTTAATGTCGACAACGGAAAGTTCTTGTATCTAATTGTTAACAAATGCCCTTCACCCTACTGTTGAAACTTCACAGCACGCAACATTGTCTCCGACGCTATTATCTATATTATATGCTTTTCCAAACGGTTCCCAATGGAAAGGAATATTGCTGTTTGCTTCACGCTTCTGTTCCGAATGACGATGTTTCAGTAGCCGCAATAGTGTTTACTGGAACGAAATTGAATCATCAAAGCGAAACATAAATGAATATGTATTATTATTCAGATGGATACTTGTTTCAATATTTTTGTATTACTGAAGTGGATGTACATATTTATTAAAAATCCAATGCTGTAAGAGAATTTCATTCATTGTTGGCCTCTAATTTCGACTTCTTATTTTGCAGTAATAGTTACACAAATTTTGTTTGACGATTTTTGTCGAAGCTTGGGTTTACAACGGACTGCCTTTGCCTCATTTATCTTTAACATCCTTAGTTTAAGTTTTGTATTGATCTCCTAGATAACTTCTTTGTAAGGGCAGATGTCTGTACTAATACTTATTTTATTCCTTAACTTCGCTTCCCGTTGATTTTTAAATGGTGTTTTTCATATTGCCCTGTTTGTTTGATGACATTACAATTCAATGAATTCTGTAACATTGTTAATCAAAGGTGGCCGCAGCTACAAAACGGCGGATTACTTATTTTTTCACAAATACCTCAATATAGGTATCAAATGAAAGTGCTTGACTAGTAGCATAGTAGTAGATTAGTAGTAGGTAAACTTTGGAAAAGTTGCAAATGCAAGATGGATGCAGCTACAAAATTGAGTATTATATATTATTTCACAACTACCTAAATATGTATATCGAATGACAGTGCAATGAAATAGAAGCAAATACAATATACACGGGATACACGCATGGATCTCCCATCCAAGCCAAGATTTTTTATCATATCGAAGACTGTGTGGCGTTAGAGTGGCTTAAAAAAATAATACGTCGTTAGCGATACACCATTTAAGTTGAGGTGAAAGTTTAAAACGTGCTGAGAACTGTGTGGCATTATGTTGGACAAAAATTGGAAGCTAAAAACTTGAGAGTGAAATAATAAAAAAAATATTGTAAACGGTTCTATTGGAAGAGAAAGATGATAGAAATGTAAGTAGTGTTGTGAAAACTGAAAAATACTAGATAGCACTCATCACACGACACTCATCAGCAATCTACGGTATAGATCAGATAAAAAAATAATAAAATCGTTAGGCGTAGTACTTACATATCTAATCAGATTACGCTACGTCCAACGATTTTTTTTTATCAATAACGTAGATTGCTGAAGTGAGTAATGTGATGACTGCTACCTAGGACCTCCGAATAATTTTTTAGTTTTTAGAACATTATTTACATCATTATTATTATTTTTCAATTGAACCTTCATTATGATTTTTTTTATTCATTTTATTCAACTTCAACATCAACGTGTTGATCGTTGCTGAATCCATGACCCTTCGACAAAATTCCTATCACGACTATGAACTGTTATGTTTGGAAGAGAAAGAGTTGAAAATCAATCTTTTGGAATGCTTGGTAATCGATAAATTCAAGAATTTCAAAAATTTACTAATAAAAGCAATACAGTGTACACGCAAATAGTCACCCCGCCTCCTCCTAACTCTTAAACGGAATAAGATATCAAGGTCGGACGAAATTTACGAAGGGAGATATAATAATATTCTTTACTTCTAAAAGAGGAAGAAAATAGTGTTGCATCAGTCAACGCTTACATGGCGCTACCAACTTCTTTGAAATGAAGAGGGGAGTCTTGAGATGACTAGTTTGATGAGTATTTCAATTTTCTTTTCAACAGTATTTTAATATTGGGAAATGGATCAGTTTTTTCTGAATGATAAGCAAGTTTTTATCAGTGTCAAACTAACGATGGAAATGATAATTTTTGGAATGAAAGTATTCTAAACGCACTTCAGATTATTCCAGTAAGTGTTCATTTTGGTCACCATTCACTTTCTGCCAGTAATGGAGTTTGTGTACAAATTCATTATGGAATGTTTCTAGAGTAATTCCGAGCACCTCTTATTCTGAGTTCTGGAGTAGAGTGTGGTTGTTTAAAGTGAACTGTAGGTTCCGCCAATCCTCACAAAAATCTAAAAGGGCGTCATATCAGATAATGCAGAGTCATTCTAAGGGACCACAGGCAAACGTGATCCTTCAGAAGAGCCCACCAGATTACCTGTTATAATGCCTCTAGATGTTTATGAGGTAATAGGTAACATTTGAAGGGCACGATACATTACCGCAATTCATTTCAGCATTTCAGAAGAAGATGTGCTTGCAAAAATATTACCCCAGGAATAGGTATTTCATAATGAAGAAAAAACAGAACAGAACAGAATATCCAAACGAGTATGAAATTGCAAATTTTTTGGCAAAGGCCTATTCGATTGCCGAGAGTGAGAAATTATTAGGTAGGTACCGTCCTCTCGGCGAAAAACGGTGCAACACTATTCAAAATGGTTCAAAAATGATACGGACCAATCGATATTAGATTTTTGTCGAGCGGCGATAAAACTGCCGCAATAGATTTTCAATTATTGAAACACACTTGCTGAACGGTTTTATACAGTTTGGCTACTCGTCAGTACTAGTTAGTGTCGATCATCAACATAGAGTAGATGATTTCCGATAATTGAAAAACGAATTCCTTCAGAGTATCATTCCTCGAACTGAGTTCCACGTCAGCAATGACAGCAATGACAGCAATGACAAACAACAGGTTTGTCATTGCCCCATCTGCCTGTGAACGAGATAACCACATCATATCAGAAATTTGACCAATTCCTCGTATAAGGAAAGAAAACTTTCCACATATTGCCGGTGGGCATACTTGAAGCCTGACTATAAATCAAATCATCTAAAAATCTAAAGGAACAATTCGTTCAGGTCAGTCTCTACTCCCAACACTGTAGGTTAATGGACTGACACTTATCAGAAAATTACTACTTTCCTGGCTATTACCAAGAATGGCATTGGATTATACCAGTCCATTAACCTACAGTGTAGGGAGTTAAGACTGGCCTAAACGAATTTGTTCCTTCAGATGATTTGATTTATAACCAGTCTTTCAAGTATGCCCACCGACTATGAGTGAAAAACTTGTTTCAGTTATGAATTTTTATAACGTCGAAAGTTGTCTGACATCATGGTTTTTGTGAATCTTTCACAATTTCGAATCATCTGACAAGTACTAAGGTGTCAAAAGTTTTTTTCCAAAAAATTGCACAAAACGAGAAATAGTCAGAGTTGATATGAACAATGCAGAGTTAAAAAACTCAAAATTGTGACGAATAATAATTCTTATTTTCACGCAAGTTTTCTAAACAGATTTATAATCAGAAGAACTCTTCGAATCAACCATTTTTTTCGCAATTAAATTGAATTTGCTCAAAGCGTTACAAACGAAACGACTGGAAAAGTCCCATCTCCCAAATGCTAGGGGTCAGAAATTGAATTGAAGCCGAAGGCTTTCGAAGTTGATGGATTCTGATTTGAATTAGTTTATTAAATCATTCGCCGGAACCGGCGATGCCGATGCCCAAGGGTAACGATTCGATTACGATGATAAGAGGATCAGGAAAGTTCATTAACAAAATATAACAATGGTCATGTGGGGTAGACCTATAGATAGATGAAGAGTTAGTCGTGGGGTAATGTAGGTATTTATTTTTGGGTCGGCAAATATCGTGAAATAGAATATTCAACAAACTGGGTAAGCATACTTCATCGCCTGAAGAAGATGCCAAGTTAGTTGGTGAAACTCGCGTCGAGAAGAATTTTTCAGTTCATTAAACAAATAATAATAATAATAATAATTTATTTAGCCAATGAGGTACAATATGTACATATGGTATGTACATATGTACATATGTACATATAAGTACATATAAGAATATCTTGACAGCAATAAAACCGTTGAACATTGCTAAAAATGTTGACACTATTGATAACCACAATTTGATCGATTTTTCAGGAAATTTTTCTCAGAAATAGAAGTAGATACAAAAGTGCTTTTAACAGATAGATTTTTGAATATACAAACTGAAAATAAAAACATATCGAAAGATATGCAATTCTAAATGCCATCAGAGTACACCATGCAAAAATAAGTGAATTTGATTTTGATGTAATTAATGAATACATCTTGATTTTATTACCCGTATTCCTGGTATTTTATTATTTCCTCTTAGCATAGAATAGACTAGGCCAAACTAGTTTATCTTGAAGTGTACCTATTCATATAAGGCCCAACCAGTTCATCCTAGGCCAAACTAGTTTATCCTGAAGTGTACTTATTCATATTAGGCCCAAACAGTTTCTCCTAGGTTGAACTAGTTCCTCCTATCATCCTTAGGACAGACCCGTTTCGCCTAGTCTGTACCGGTTCATCCGATCGCATATAGGATAAACTAGTTCTGCCTAGGTAAACTAGTTTGGCCTAAAATCGGGTTTGGCCGGTAACATGATAAACTGCTAAAAAGTACGCCGTGTCTAACCTCCCAAATTGAATTTTTCGGTTTTCTTTCATTCCATTAGTTTGACTAACAAGAAAAATATAGATATTGAATGAATCGTTGGCTATTGTAATAGACTACAAATATAATTGTCATTTTTTCTGTTTTGGTTTCTCATTTAATTCTAATAATAACAAAAATACATTACCTTCCATAATGAAGCAAAATTTTGTCTGTGTTTATTTTTGATTTCATATTCATTTTCCTTCCTTGGAAGATTTCGTTTCGCTTAGAATCCTTTCATATCAATGACTTTAGTAACTCATACCCAAGCCCAAATCATGTTCACTAATTTCAGTGGGGTGTTCTATTCACTACCTGAGTGTTTATTGATTACTGTTTTATACAACTTCATAATTTTTGGAAGTAAATATCTATACGAAGATACAAGAAGGTTCTACATGAATTCATGTTTTTTTCTCAACTCATCAACTTTATTTGAAGAGTATTCTTCAAATCAACTATTGCTATCAGCTTCCTGTCCCTGGTAACATTTTTCCCAATATGGTATTTTTCTTCACGTAAGAGAAAGTCATGAGGCTATCGACAAGAAAGTTTAGTCTCGCCATTTCAGTTTTCGAAAAATTCAACGTGAAAGCAGCTTCCAAACCTGTGTTTTCGATGATGTTGAAGATAGATAGATGTTGAATAATGAAAAGTCCTGGATATATGAACATAACGAAAACTATATCGATCAAACAAAACTCAGCTTGCTATGTAAAACCCGTTTAAAAAACACACAGCTCATATTTAAGTGCAGAAATTACAAAGTGTGACATAAGAAATATGGACAGTGATGAAGGTCCTACCACAAACAGTCCTTCCTTTTTCTTTTTACAAATCACTCTGCTGAAAATAAGCGGAATCATTTACGGAAATAGTTACAGTTAATTTGTACCCAAGAAATCAATGATGTATTACTCAAAGTCGAGGTGAACGTGTAAGCAATTAGATATCACCAGGCCAGTTTTCTACTTAGGAATTGGTCTATTCCATTTCTTGGAAATGCCAAACTAGTTATTGAAACGCACGTCAAGAAAAGTGTGGAAATTAGGAGCCGTAGTAGTTTTGAGTGTCTTATCAACTCTCGTGGAGAAAGACAGTATTTTCATGAAATACAGTCTTTTCAATCCATTTTCAGATAGTGAACATTCATGAATTATAATAACTTGAAGTAGTAGGAAGCTACCAATGAAGAAATGAACGAAAAATATAATGGAAAATGTTGGAAAGAGAAACTTAAATGATGACGATTTGACGTAAGTTCTATGTATGTGACAGTAATTGAAAAATGATAGTGAAAGAGTAGAGTCAATTGAGTCTAATGAAAATTGACAAAGATACCAAACAATCTCCATTGTCATATTCCCAAAAGTTGAGACTTGGTGCGGATCAGTGAAGATGTATAAGGGAAATCATAAAAGAATTTAACTGTCAGTGAAAAAAATTGTGCACCCTATATAGACATTGAGCCTATTTGCCTATTTCAAACAAGTTATATTCAAGATGGACACCGATAGCTGGTTGTAGAAATATGGACGATTTCATTATTTTCTATATACATTCCTGAATGGATTCCTTCGTATTTCTTCACCGACCAAAAATCCTGAGGCTAATTGGAAGCCACTCTTAATTAATTTCATTATCAGTTCGTATCAGTAACTACTGACGAAACAATTATACATTACTAATAAATATTACCGGAGTTCTATCCCAATATCAAACTGTTCTTTTCAACACCTCGACACGCGTTTCAATCAACAA
>WOGN01000127.1:0-31765 GCA_015342105.1 Leptinotarsa texana | reverse complement strand
GCGGGTGCCTATTTTGCTGCATATTCCGTGTCATTAGTTTACATTCCAAAAATTTTTTTTCAGGTTATTTTTGGATTGATATGTTCTGGAGTAATTCTACATTTCACTGTATATATTTTTGCTTCTCTTTTCAGTCACCACACTGCTCCTTGGCCGAGATAAAATAAAAATTAAATCAACACTTTCCATCCTTCGATAAAAGACAAAGTCTGAAATGAATATCATATAAATAAAAGGGACCTACTAAATATACCACCTACCGTTTAAATTTTTCTTTCTTCACTTCGGTACCAAAGTATTAAAAATTTTTCAAGAAGGTAAAATTCATCGATCATTTCATAATCGACTCTTGGTAAGTTATCGGGAGTCAGCTTTACCTTTAACAAAACTAGGCTCAACATTCATTTTGAAATTATTTTAACAAAAATACGAAGTTTGCGGAAAATATGAAACAAAATTAATTAAATTGTATCATATAATAAATGGTATTGTTACCTCAGAAGGTTTTGTTGGATCAGTTCGAGTAAAGTCAATTCTGTCTATACTTGACCTCATTCAACCTTCCTCTCAAGTTTTGGAAGATTCAACAGATTACCCAAGCAAGCCTACAACGCTTGAATTTAGTAGCTATATTAGAAAGAGGTACTTATGTAGGAATCGTTTTTTTATAATGAATTGCTGTTCTACAGAACAGCAATTTATTATGAATTTATTTATAAATTGAATATTTGAAATAATTCTATAATCCAGTTTGCTATATTTTTTGATTTTCATAACTGTATATTATTAAATAATGCATAAAATCATAGTTTAGGTAAATATTGTGATCTATCGACTTTGTGTACTGATTTCAGATACAGAACAAACTTTTTTCGTGTACATTTTATTCCATGTGGAGAATTTTTCATTAATTGAAACGTTAACGGGTTCGTATACCCTTCCATAATTAAATTGATAATTATAGGCTCCATAAATTTTACGATTTGGCAATGTTGATTATTTCTATTGTTCCTATTGGTCAATCGAATAAGAAGCGGGAATAGTGTCGTGACATCACCACCCTACCATATTCGATTTTTAATAATTAATTATGGGAAAACTACAGTACTTAGTGCACTGTTTTTCAATTTAAAATTTCTATCAAGTGAACTATAAACAAAAAATCATGAAACAGGCCCATTGACTTTGAAATGAATCTTCGTTTCTTGAATTTGAACTGCGGGTTTTCGAAAAATATTTTATTGAATAGTGCTGACCTGTTATTAAGTATTGGATATGCCCACCGTTTACCTCCACACAATGGTACTACCAGTATTTTGATATTGTGAAGAATAACGGGTGTTATTTGTTGGTGTTCTTTGGTGAGGAGGTACCGTTATAATCTCCTAAAAGTTTAGGCGGGATCGAAAATTTCTCCACAAATAAATCAGTGGTGAATTCGCTGGCCATTCAAAAGACCTTCCAAACCGTTTAGCAGGTAACTTTTCATTCATCCCGTTACCATAAAGTCATAAACAAACAAAATTTTTAAAAAACTCTCTCTTGATCTCTTTAAAAATTATATAAATTATCATACTAGCTGATTCAGCAAACGCTATGCCATTAAAATTATTTCTATAGGGTATCAAATCCGATACCAAATGAAGAAAAATCTTCAAAAACATTATCTTCTCAAGTTTTGGGACACATCCCTAAAAATGCCAAATTTGTTGATATAACATTGAGAAATTCAAAAGCATAGTTACATCATTGCTCTGTTTATAACATAAAAAAAGGTTATATCATAGTTTCAGTAAAGCCAAATTTATCTTGAAATATATTTATTTCACTTGTTGGATTAACAAAACATTTATAAAAAGTATAAAATCATATATATCATCAAGTTAAAATACTAGGAATATACCTACATTTGCACATGTTTCATCTATTTACATCTCGTGTAACAATATGCACATGTCATTAGGTCATCAAGTCATTCTGCAGTTATACGTGCACGCCAAGAAGTGATCAACGCTATGTATCGAGGAAGATCTTTTCGACATTTATTTACACGTTCGGAGGTCAGTCTCAAATCCTAATTTTGACAGATCGAATCACAATCAATCATCATAGCCTTCTCTATCTGCTGAACTTTTAGAAAGGTACCATTTTTCTTTGAAAATCTTCTGTTTGTGTGTCACAGGAACATGCTGAGACTGTTTTCCTTCAATACCTTCCTGGTCGGAATCTTTGGAATATTTGTAGGACTTATATCGCATGCTATGTTTCTTCGCAGAGCCTTTAGGGTGCTTTTTTTCTGGGTACTCGTATCTACTACCATAGATGATCTCATCTTTTTTGCCGGATTTATAAAACTTTTTAGGGTACTTATTTACTTTTGTGACATGTCTTGTCGATCCTCTGTTGTTATCGTCTTCGTCATCGTCCTCTATATCATCATGATCTCTCAAGGAAAGATGGTGGTCCTCATCGTCATCGTCATCGTCAAATGAGTATCTTTCACGATCCGGACTCTCATAGTTATCAGAGTCATCCTCACGTTGGTAGTACTCTTCATTCTCTTCACTGGTTTCCTCCTTATCTTCTTCTTCTTTATTTTCTTCAACTGGTTTGTCTTCTTCCTTATGTTCTGGTTTCTTTTGCTGTCTTCCAGTATTTGGCGGGGCAGTAGAAGGGATATTGATGGGCTGTTGTTGACTTTTTGGAGGGGGTTGGAATCTGCTTTGAGTTGATAAAGGATGAGCTGATGGAGGTACTAAGTTCTGTCTAGGTACTCCAGGGTGATTGTAATTTACGATTGGTTGCCTTAGAGGAAATTGTTGATTGGAGTGGTAAAAAGTTGGTGGATTTTGAATTTGCAGAGTCTTTGGATCGTAAATAAATCTGCCGTTCACGTAAATGTATTTTTTTGGTCCAGCATACTGGGGTTGAACGTTGTACAGAGGATGTACTTTAAAGCTGTTAAAGGGCTGGAAGTTGTTTTGCACGAGATGACTGTGTTGCACAGGATTGACTATTGTTTCTGATCCTACAACACTAGGAGCGTTGGTTTGAAGAATAGGTTTATATGCTGGTACAGTTACTCCTGGATTGTAGTTATTCTGGCTCATGACAGTGGCAGCGGTGTTTTGTAAGAGAGGCTTATATGCTGGTGTGGCTAACTCTTGGTTATAGTTATTCGAGGACACGACATTAGAGGCGGTATTCTGTAAAAAAGGTTTGTGTGCAGGTTCTCCTAACACGTGGTTGAAGTTATTCTGGCTCAAGACGCTAGGTGAGCTGCTATGTAGAAATGGCTTGTACCCTTGTCCTGCTATGTCTTGATTGAAACTACTGGTGCTCACAACGTTGGGGGCATTGTTGTGGAAGAAGGGTTTGTACGCTTGCCCTGACAACTCTTGGTTGTAGTTGTTCGCAGGTTGAAAGAGTTGCTTCAACTGAGCACTGGGACCTGCGTTTGTTGGTGACTGATCAAATTCATTCAAAACTTGTTCTGTAGACACCTTCACCAATGAACTGGGTTCCTCAGTTAAGGATGCTGGCCTCACGTTTGGAAAATAAACGTTTGCGTTTCGAAGTACCAAAGAGTGTTTATCGGGGTTCAGCCATACTATATTGGATTCGCCATAATTTTGGATATCGCCTGATAAGTTTCTTTTTGTTTTGTTTTTGGTATCTGTGATGTTCGACCCTTCCACGATCCAAAGTGAAGATAACACAAATATAATCTGGAAACAAAAGGTAGTGCTGAGTACATAATTTCTCGAGGTCGATATGAGTATTTGATTAGCCAATATTGACAATGGAAGTCAGAACTAATGAAATGCACCACGAAATATTGTCAACCACCTTCAAACAAACTATAGTTTTATATTATTGATTATTAATTTTGTTTGGCCACACAAAAAATACCGAAAACCAATATCATTGAGATAATTTATTGTGATGTTCTGTTTTGCAAATGAAAAGTCGACATTATTTCTTCTTATCATTCGAAAGAATTCCCGCAGATGTGAACCGTTTGTTATAAGACAAATCACCTGACAGCGGAAGACTTCAATATGTTGATAGGTAGAATTTGGAAACTCTGGATTCTAATGCAAACATTTTCCTTACACCAATACAAAAATACTGTCTTTCAATACGCGTTTCGCTCACCAAGTTAGCATCATCAGGAGATGACTAAGACCCTTAGTCGTCTGCTAAAGCTCTTGATCACCTCTTGATATTTCTGCTTGTCAAATGGAAATTTCGCATAAAGTGTTTTTTGAATATAAGATTCCATTCTGTTTTACCTAACATTGAAAATGATATGAAAATGCCCCGTGATTAAGTCTATAATTTTCGAGTAATTTCTGAAAAAAACGTAAGAAGAAACTTTTTCAACTTAAACTTTTTTCCATCATCAGAAATATGTGAAATGATTAAATGGTTGAGATGTAATGACTCACAGTAAATATCAACTAAACTAAGTTCTACTGTTGAATTCAGTATCTCTTCATTCAATTTATTTTATTTTCGAATAACCGCATCAACCTTATGGTTATATTTATAAGCAGTTACTACATTAATTACAAAATTATATTTTGTTGGACTTGAGCGTGATCGAACCCCCTAATAACGAAAATATCTTTATCTCTTGAAGATAAGCACACACCCGACAAAAATTATATATTATCAGGATTTTCAAGTGATAATGACAAAACATAATAACAGCTTAATTCATACGAGTCCTTGTGTGAGGCACACTAGAAATTCCTTCAAATGAAACAAAGAAAGAAAAGAAAAGGAAAACGAAGAAAAAAGTGTTTTTGAAAAGTTTTACTGCAATGTCGATTAAGAAAATATAGAAACATGAATATTGAAATTTGGTACCCAAGATTTTTCGACGTGGCAAATTATAATTTACAATTAATTTTCGTGTAACATCTAGAGGGCGCTTCGTACGCTGTCATTATTTATTTCAAATTTATTTGCAAAAATAATTTTTAAAAACGAACAAAAAAATTCTATTTCAACACCCTGTATCTTCGATATGAATCATTTCCGGATATGAGTTTATATAGACTTTTTTTCTCAAAATTATCTCAGGAATACATCACTAAAATATTTCAAGGTACTTATTCACACCCTGTATATGCATGAACATATGCATGTATCCAAAAATTATGATTGAAATTCATGCGAATGGCTGAAATGAAACATAAATTACTCCTAAAGTACTTTATTTCTTTTAATATATCAATAAGAACTGCTTGTAATGAAAAACGATCAATATAACATAAAGCTGAAAATTTGAAGACGAATACTTCTTATCGTTTGTCTTTAGCAGCGATAAAAATGTAATATTTGTTTTTCAACTTGATAAAAAACATACAATATACGTATCAAAATACAAATCAATAATATTTCATTCTTATTGCACAAAAAAAATATATTTTTTATGTAGATGCGCAGTGTCTATTGCCGAAAAATCTTTCTGATAGCGATACCCTTTTATGAGGACCACAATTTGACTTTTGAATTTGGTGAACTTTTAAACAATTATCAGGTATTTGCATTCGTAGTAAAGGTTGATCAAGATATTTAATTTCCATATAAAATTATTTTCCTTCGTAATATCCATTTCAGAAGATATCAAAATAAAGTTTCGACACTGACTTGAATAAAAATACAGTGGAAGACCGAACACCATTTTGTTAATTTTATTTCATATAATGAAACAGTTCTTCAGTAAAAGCAACGTATTTGATGGGTCATTTTTGCAATGGAACAAATTAAACCAACAAGCAGGGAAGTGCAGTCAAAACCAAATGCATATTTGGAATGCTCAGATTGAAAATGTATATAAAAGTAACACAGAATAGTTTAAACAATGGATGAAAAAGTAAAATGAGATGGAAATACTTATGTAGGAATCCCAGTCACAAGAAATAATGAAATTTAACAGCTAACACAAATAAATAATAATTAATAATAGAAAAGCCGACAAAGCTGAATTCTAGTGGAAACAGATTTCTCATTGAGAGAATATATAATAGATATGAGCAAGTGGTGAAATGGAAGACCGACATGGAAAAGATAAAATAAGGCGCAAAATAAAGGTTTATCATTTTGTCAGCAATAATTGCTACATGTTTCATTCAAACTAGAGAAAACATCTCGTGAAATATTTTTTTAAGAAAAGTAAT
Source organism: Leptinotarsa texana (assembly GCA_015342105.1). Lineage (NCBI taxonomy): Eukaryota > Metazoa > Arthropoda > Insecta > Coleoptera > Chrysomelidae > Leptinotarsa > Leptinotarsa texana. Next base: position 25,574 of record WOGN01000127.1, on the reverse strand, counting down.
GAAGTACTTACAATTGACGACTTCATGCTCTTTATGCAAAGATCTAGTTTTTACTGATGAAAGTTCAGATTCTTCGTCGACTTATATATACTTTCCCTGCTGTGATCTGTTGGGAAAGAAGTGCATTATAATTTTTTCAATATGAATATTTTAAACGAATTTTTCCCAGTTAGATGAACACAAAAAAGGTGAATGTGATTGAATTAGTTGCCAACGAAATTAGAGTGAATTTATTTGATAGCATTTCTGCGGTTGTCACACTTTTTGATTTCCACTTGGTGTTTGTTTATTTCACGCTTCAACTGCTTGTGTCCGCTGAAACTGAGGGTCAAACACTTTAAGGTGCCCGCGAAATGGAATACAAGTGCACTTTTTTTTCAGTTCCGTTATTTCGTTATTTCATTTAGCAAAATAGCAAGTTTGCGTCGTCTTGAAATTGCATCGCATTGTAACAAGAAATGAACTTTTTTAAATCATCAAACTACGTTTTGGTACGACAATTCGGAGCGATTTTTATTTTTTATGAACCACGATTTCCCGTTTCAAGAATTAATTGTTATTGGAGGTTTTTGAAATTACAAATTACATCTTGTACATAATTTTTGGAGTGGAAATATTATTCTAGAAAACTAGAAATTTTGCTTGGGATATTAAAAACATAGAAAGAGTTGATTAGAACATTCTTTCAAGCCCATAAACTGAGTTTAATAAGAAAATTTGAATTGTTTGCAGTGATCAGTGGCAGTGGCAGACATAAGACGAATCTCTATCTGCAGTCGATATCGAAGCTTGTCTTTGCAACTGACCGCTTTGGGGAGCCTCACTTATTTTTTATATTCGAGGATTTTATTTTCTGTCTTCAAAACAATGAACATTTTTTCTTTAAATTACATTTCAAGTTACATTGATATGTTTTTCTTAATTTTTCATTATTATCGTTAAAAAAATTGTGCAACAATCAAAAAAACTGCATAAAACGCATTTAATAATTGACTATTCATTTCTGTCAGTGAATATCAATGTCAAGGAAACATTTTTGTACGTTTTCACACTACTTTTTTCTATTCTGAAAAAGTATATTATTTTTTATTTGTTTATTTGATTATCAATTTGTATTAGGCGAATTAATTTTCACACAGTATTTTCATAAATACTGTGTGAATATATAATAAATAAATGAACTATAAATTTCCAAAAAAAAAGTTCTTTGATATTTATAATAATCAATAAAAGTGTTTTTATTTTTTGAGCATTCATTTTTAATCATTATTTGATTATCAGAATCGCAAACAATCCAGTTATGTAACGTAAAATACATTTATTTATAACAATTTTTCAACAATAATGGTGAAAAATCTGAAAAAAAACTCAATAATTTAGTAGTAGATAAAAAACAAATGAATCAGTATATCTAAAAAAATTATTCAATGCTTTATAGATGCTTTTATTTATTCAACATCTTAGATTTTTCATACATAAATTAAAAGTTTTTCACTTTTTCCTTCGAAAATTACCCGTAAAGAATAGTTTCAAGAAAGAAAAAAACTGCAGGCTTTTATTTTGGAAATCATCAAAGTTTTTATGTGAACCTGAAAAATTAAGAGGAAAATTGCGATAAGAATTTTTCGCCAGACCATTTTTATTCTTTCATTCCTTGATATTATCATATTTAATGAATTAAAATATATGCCATGGAATGGGCCGATACTTGATGAAATTCCATGACGTATTCGTAATTCATTCAAGTAACATTTAATTGTGAGATTTTCACTGGACATTACTCCGTGTGATATTACGAATCGAATGACTTTCTTGAACTAGACTACTTACTAGGCAGTTGCCTTGGCCTGGACCTCTTAGTGTAGGTAGATAATAAGAAAAGTAATTAGATCTTATAAACGGTAAAGGTCAGACAAACTAAATTTGATTCAGTTCGTCATTTTGATTTCATTGCTTTCAGGTCTAGAATCAATAATGACAGTTTCATTTTACGAAAAAAACGTATGTGCCCCTATTTATCGGACTCGATTCCAAAATAACAAACGTTTCCTGAACTATAACAAATGCAGCAGAAATTGTAGAGGAAACATTTCTATATCTGAAGTAATTTTAAATAAAATTTTCCTATTTTCATCGATTTTGCCTATACTATTGAAGGTAGATGAAAATTGTATTCAACTGTTTTTACGAAGAAATTACTTTCTCATTTTTCGTGTTATATGGGACGACAGAATTACCAAATAGTTATTTTTGATTCTGAACAATTCTCCAATTCAAAATAAGTATCTCTTGATGATCGATTGCGGTAGTATAATGTTCGTCGTAATACAATAACTCAGTAGCAGGTGAATGTACAATGTGAACCTTTCAAAATAGAAACACCCTTATGAATTTTATATATTTCAATCGATTGACATTATTACCGTTTCTTCAGGTTGACGTAGAAGTCTAGTGAAACATCAAATTTCACAAACGAGTCTTCAACTTCATGGTCATCTTTTATTATTTTTTAATGATGAAAATCGAAAAAAAAATTACAATTTTTTTTATCTGGCCACACGTAGTTGTGAAATTATTATTGTTAATATTACGTAGAAAAGCTTTCGTCAACTTTTCGTTAAAAAAATTATAAGGGAATCAAATTTGAAAACTATGCCCCTCCTTTTTTGACAGCAACATCAATTTCGCAAGCTTCCTACAATTTCAATTGAATGAATTATCGGACGCAATCGATGAACTCTCCCTTGCAGAAACAACAAATTTGTATTTGCAGTTATATGTTTTTTTTATACATAAGAGTTGATTGGATCAACTCGACATGGTAGTGAATTAATTGGATGGCCATGCACTTAGATCACCTGACCAAAAGTCCCTCGTTTTTTTATAGTTTTTGATCTTGAACATAATGTTTATAAATAATGACCAAGGAATCGAGTGGGACTATATGCTCAAGAAAACATAAAAAATGTTCGTAAGCGATGCGATATATTGAATGCATTGGATTGAATGGTGGTTTTGTGAAGGCTACAAAAGTTTAAATTGTTTTTCAATTCCGTGACTGAGGATGTCACTAAATTATATCCTTTCCTTCAGTCCCACATTTTTCCATATTCGATATTGTGCGTGATAGGTCGTAATTGAAATTTTTGTTGAATTGGAACTCTACCTATTTTTTTCCAACCAAAAAAGGCAAAACGTCCATCTGGACACTCGTACGATTATGTCTCCATTGGGTTCATTTATTTCAATATTTATCAAGTACATATACAATTTCATGATCGTTCAGATTTCAGTAATAATTAATTGGAAAGACATTTAAATTAGTTGGATCAAACAATCAGTTTTACATTTCAACTTTTTTTTGTATTGTTTTTTTTTGTGAAAGTTTCTAAATAGAAGGAAAGATCAATAATTTTTGTCTCGCCGTACAAAGTTAACAATGGTAAATAAAAATTAAATTTATTATCAAAAGACAAAGCAAGAGTTATTCATTGAACATGTGAGTGACCTATCCGTTTTGGTTGTGTCAGCAAAATCTTTTTCCAGACTTCCGTGATATTGTCAAAGCTAGATATCAACAAATTGATAAAATTAATGAGTTTGAATCTTATAATGTATTTTGATTTCATTTAGAATTTGAGAGATAATTGTAACAATGAGGAATTTAATTTGACCAAGTTTTTTTATATTAAAGTTATTACTAAATCTATTTGTGGTAATTCTACAACGTCTGTTATTTCTAATATCGAATATCATATCAAGCTACCAAAACTTGAATTATTTAAATTTAATGGGATAGAGGAAAATCTTCATTGGCATGTTCAACTTCTTAATATATGTTATATGATAATAAAATATTAGAGAATCTTGAAATAATAGCTCTTGTCAAAAAAATTACTTTACAGATTCAATCCTGAACAAACACTTTTGCCCTAATCACCAGAACTGCAATACTCTTCTCGACGCGCGTTTCACCAACCAAGTTAGTGTCTTCAGAAGATGAAGAAAACAGTTCTTGACTCGTAACCTCAAAAAAGCTCCCTCTATCTGAAATTTTACGAAATAAAGTTCATAAAAAGAGGCGTAGATTCGTGTAATGATTTGGTCAATCTCTTTGGCCCGTTCTTTTTATCAAAATTTGAATACTGAATAATGAGTCTGAGAATAAACTACAGTAACGTAACAATTGTCCTTTGCATTGTTTTTTTAATATCTGATAATCTTATTTGTTATTTCTCATTGTCGCTTTTGTATCAGTCAAGTGTCATACAGCAATCGAGCATTACCATCGACATAACCTTTTATACAAAGACATAACCATGTCGGTGAGCATTACTCAATCTGTGACCTCCGTCCTCCGACTGATGCAAAAACTACTTACTCTAAGTGGTTTGTGGACTGATGGACAGAATATACCTAACAGACAAGGTGGTTTTGGTCAATTCACTTTGATTATTGAAAAAAAAACGTAAAAGGGTCTGATACACTTTGAAGTGAAATTGCGCTTCTGAAACAAAGGCGGGATTAAAATGAATAGTATTATTTGCCATACTTTTTTATATTGAATATAGCAGGACTGCTATAACAAAATTGATTTTTTTTCAATAAAAGTACGCAACACGTAAGACCATGACGTTGAATCTGACATTCAAGTGTATGAGTGACGTAATGCTAATCATTTTTCAGTTGTGGGAGTAAGTGTTCTCTCTTCAATGGCCAGTCCATATTATAACGTCACTGATTATACTCAGTCCGTAATGTGGACTGACCAATAAAGAGAGAACATTGACTCCAACAACTGAAAAAAGATGAAAAGATTCACGTCTCGGCACTTACGTTACTCATACCACAGATTAAGTAGTCTGTGCTCATACCCTTAACGTTGGACACCACGTTACGATGTTTTACTTGTTACACGTTTCCATTGCGGAAATTTTGAGATTTGATTTGTCACACAGTGCTGCGCCGCAGTGCCTAAGACGTTGTGTGATCCGCATGTGGAATATATGTACAATTGATGTCAGGACCAGTCCATATTTTCATTATTAACCTTATGTTATAAACATACTTATGATTATACTTTATTTTGTAATTTCCTGATAAGGTGAAGTTTATTACTGAATAATAAATTTTTGTTTTACAATGTCTACATAACTCTCTCTCTGTTTAAGTTTTCTTGGCCTTTGCTTCCGTACGGTTCATTCATACAAAATGTCCATGTAGTAAAAATGCTTTATCATATGGACTATATCTCCGACGACAGAATGGAGTGGAGCGGAGTCAAGCCCAAAAGTGAGGTATAGTTGAAATACTTATCACGATTGCATAAATATCTGGATCTGCATAAATTGCTGAAGGTCGACTGATTCGATGAGGTCGTCAGTTCTATATGAATTTTGAGAAATGTGGAGTGTTAGTTTGAGTGAAAGAAGAAATTAGAAGGTCTCCCGATGAGGAACTGACTATTATATATTCATTAATTTTTTTGACAAAAAAAGTGAAAAAGTAAATATGGTGGCAGCACTGCATAAAGCAAGACCGCTGCGCCCCCCGACGAAGCTCCTATTAATTATTAAATGGAGGAGCTTGGTCAAATGCGCCCGAGTGGGAAGGAACGGCCATTAAAAAAGTAATGACAAAAGGAGGGAAGGTTTTATTTTTATATAACAACTATTTTATAAGGTTTTGAAAAATGGAAGAGGATAACAAAAATTCTGTTATAACTCTGGAAGATTTTCCATTCATTTGTCGAATTTGTTGTTTGAGGCGAAATGATTTAAGACCATTTGAAGAAGTAGATTGTTTGATTGAACTATTTCATACTATTATGAATAAAGATGTAAGTTCATTTATATCACTTTTTTGAACTACCGGGTATCCCAAACAGTTGAAAGATTGGCACATAAAGTTTCTCCTTCTCACCATAAAATTTCACTACATTTTGAAGTCCTTGATCCCCTGGAAAAAGTATGATGGTGATGTACTTTCTTTACAGTAATCTAATTAAATGAATATTACTAGATTCTCTTTCCAATACCAAAGCGTTATTTTAACACCTCGACACGTATTTCGATCACCAAGTGATCATCTTCAAGAGAATGATCAATCTGATCCTCCCTCTGCTAACAATTTACTCACATCAATGTCAGTAAGTTGAAAAATTAAAGTTCACACATATGTATTTAACAGTAATCTAAGTTAGGTTTAAGGCCACTTGAAACCTGAATGCAATATTCTGAAAAAGCGACATTCTGATTGTCTCAGAATTGTTTCAGAAATTCAAAATTGTTAAAATAAACAGGTTGTTCCTTTAAAATTCCAAAACTTGACCCATTCTTGGAAAATATTTCAAAATTTTTGTTGTACCCACTGTTGGCTACATATCAACTATGAGTATGACTAAATGTTTTCATTGATTTGGACTAATATTTTTGAAGGTTTGCTCAGTAGTTGAATATCCAAAAAATGTGTGCAATGAATGTGCCAGTAAACTGGAAGATATATCACTTTTGGTAAATATTTCAAAGGATAATGACATGAAGCTGAAGGAAACCTGGATACCACAAAAAGAGATGGAAGAAAATTTAATGGCGAGAACAAACGAAAATTGTGAAAAGGATATTATTTATAATGAGGAATCTCAAGTATGTCGAATTTGCTTGTCAAAAAAATGCTTGATACCGTTTGAAGAGAAGAAACTTCTGGCGAACCTATTTATAGATCTCACAGAACTTGATGTGAGTTTATATCTGATTTTTGTTTCATCTAGGAAAATGTTATATAGTCCTTTTTTCAGGTCTCGAAGAGTAGTATATGCAACAAATGTATCGACAAGTTAGAAGACATATTAATTTTCATTAGTTTTTCACTGTGTAATGACAAGAATCTCAAAAATGCTCTTGGTACTGATTTACCAAAATGCGAGGAGCAAAAATCTCGCAAAGTAATTGACAGAAATGAAATGATAAATGACGATATATTCGGAAATAATGAATATTCTCTTGAGAACAAAGTGAAATATGAAAGTATCGATATCAAGGAGGAAATTATTGATTGTGAACTTGCATCTCCCATGAAAACTTACCAAAATGATCTATGTAAAAAACGATTTGAATGTCATTTGTGCAAATATAGCTGTAATCGAAAAAGTGATTTGGTAAACCATATGCGTACTCACACTGGAGAAAGGCCTTTTGAATGTCATTTGTGTGATAAACGTTTCACTATAAAAACCCAGTTAAAACAACATATGTTACATCACACTGGAGAAAAACGATTAGAATGTCATTTGTGTAAATATAGCTGTATTCGGAAAAATGATTTGACAAAGCATTTGCGCATTCACACCGGAGAAAGGCCCTTCAAATGCCATTTGTGTGTAAAGCGTTACACTACGAAAAGCCATTTAACACAACATATGTTTCAACACAATGCAGTAAAACCATTCGTATGTCATTTGTGTGAATATAGCTGCATTCGAAAAAGCGATTTGAAAAGGCATTTTCGCACTCACAGTGGAGAAAGACCCTTCAAATGTGATTCGTGTGAGAAAAGTTTCACCATAAAAAGCCAATTGAAAGAACATATCTTTCAACACACTGGAGAAAAAAATTTCGAATGTGAATTGTGTAAATATAGCTGTATTCGAAAAAGCCATTTGGAGAAGCATTTACGCACTCACACTGGGGAAAGGCCCTTCGAATGTCATTTGTGTAAAAAATGTTTCGCTACAAAAAGCCATTTGAACCAACATATGTTTCGTCATACTGGAGAAAAACGATTCGAATGTGATTTGTGTAAATATAGCTGTGCTCGGAAAAGTGATTTGGAAAAGCATTCTCGCTATCACACTGGAGAAAGGCCTTTTGAATGTTACTCGTGTAAAAAACGTTTCAATGTAAAAAACCATTTGAAACTGCATATGTTTCAACACTCTGGAGAAAAACCATTCGAATGTCATTTGTGTCAAAAACGTTTCGCACAAAAGTGCCATTTGACACGACATTTGCACACGCACACTGGAGAAAAGCCATTCAAATGTCATTTATGCAAATATAGCTGTGCACAAAAAGACCATTTTGAAAATCATTTGCGTACTCATACTGGAGAAAAGTTATTGAATAACTAAAGTAGAATTTTGTTTAACCATTTTACATAAAAGTACATTTGTGGCAAGTCACAGTACATGAAAAAATATTGAAATGAAAGTAAAGATGTTGCACACATAAAAACATGTCACATAAATAAAATAACACATTCAAATAACTATTGGCTGATAAAAGATATGATATATAATAATAATAATAATTTATTTTTGACAATTGGGTACAAATGTAGATATAATTATATAATACTTATAATAATTGGATACGTCAATTAAAAACAGAAAGCATACTATAAACACTAATTAGACTTCTAAGGAAAAGAACAAGAGAACACTAAATTATCGTCCAGGTATTCCTGTTGACTATAGTAACATTTTTCAATAAGCAAAGATTTAACGCGGTTACAGAACACATTTTCAGATTTCAAAGTTTTAAACGAAGTCTGTCCTGATGATGCAAACTTGGTGTCGAAAAGTGTGTTCAAAATATTAATTTCATGTCGGAGATTTTAATTCTATTTTTTTAAATAATATAAATATTTATTATAATAAACTAAGAGTTCTGAAATTATGAGAAAGCATATACTTCACTTTTATTTTCAGAGACGAAGTCTAAGTCTTGTTCTTGTAAATTATGATTTTGCCCAATGCTTGACCACATTACCAAATCATTTGTTTTTTCACAGTTATGACTTTTTTCGTAAAAATCTTGTATGTAGCATAAACGATGAACGGAATTCATCTCTAGAATCCGAGTTGTAAATAAAGACACTGAAAAAAAATGTTTTTAATTGTTATTTTTTATACAATGTGTTCATGATAAGGAAATTCATACAAATGTCACTTATTCAGCGAAATAAGAGCAACAAAGACTCTTCAAGTCTTTAAGAATTATTGCAAGGTACGAAACTTTTCAGAATTGATATTAATATTTATTAATGCATTCATCAACAATAACTTTAATATATGGCTATTCTGCTAAAATATCTCTAGTCGGCTAAAACAGTCAAATTAAATATAATTCCGAGGTGTAGATAAAGAATACCGAATCCTTGCCTCTCATGTAAGATCTACGATTTAGTAGGTACTGATAGAAAAACATGTCATGCTCTGCCTGCAAATAATGGTTGTTTTTGAAATATTCGTCAATAAATAGAATTGTCGAATTTCGTGTTTTCTCTCTACCATCCCTATCTCGAATGATGTAAAAAGTGGCAAAGAAACTTTCAATACTGTTTCATAAAAACAATTTGCAACGTGACGTTCCGTTGATAAGATTTCATTAACAATTTTATTTTAAATAAGTACAGAACTCTAGTTTTTTAATATATTTTTGTAGCTACTGTAACAAATTAAGCTATGTATTACAATACATGTGTATGCCGACGTTGATCTCCGAAAAATATCCTTAATATTTGTGTAGTCTCAAGAAAGTAGAAACCAACATCTTAGAACTCGAAGATACATCAACTACAAACATTTTTTGAAAATTTGTAAGTATAGGGGAATGCCCATGCATTCCAAGGGTTTTGTATAAATAGGGAAGAACTGTTCAGAAGCCAATTTTTATAGAACATAAATGTTTGTTTGTTTAAAAATTGTGAAGAAAAAATTTTGAAAAAACTGAAATTAACAGACTATGATAGGAGAAAAATATTTTGTAGAAGGCTACACGGACAACATCGTCAGGACTGAATTAGATCTGTAATAAAATTATATGGTTCCCTACTTTTTTGAGGAATTTACTTAATGGGGAAATTATATTTGGATTTCTTGTCAAAGACTAGTTGGTCCTGAATATTACTGGATGATCACTTGGTGATCATAACAATGGTCCTGATAAATGGCCACAATGTTCACCTGACTTGACCCTTCTGGACTTTTTATTGTGGGGCTTCATTGAAGAGAAGGTATTCGGCTCAACTTTTGGAAATATTGATGAATTGAAAGAAACCACAAGGAGGTTGTGGCTATAACTCCACAAATGCTGGAAAATTGCCTCTTCTCGTAACCTCTTGTATACACTCTTCCTAACATTGTACATTAGCGCCGGTAAATGCGTACCTGAATCCGGAGGGTGGGATAAGTCTGTACAAATCTGTTCACATGAAACAGGAGTTATTCAAAACCATGTTTATCAAATAAAGGTAACAACGAAGAAAAATTAATTTCCATCACCGAAAGTTATATAATTGGTAGTGATAATGACCCTTCACAGAATTTAATGACATATATTTTGGAATGGTGGTAGGCCTTAATATCAAAATAAATATTTCAAATGCATATATCAATTTACTTTTCTTAAGAAGTTTCGCACCCTGTTGGGTCAACAATTTTTAGGCAAACTATTAATTAGGTATATCTGTGAAAACACCTTATTGTAATTTTTCAAAAGATTGGGAAAGTTTTTGGCTTTCTACTACTCCTCTTGATAAAAAAATAGAACTCCTTCAATTCATTGAAAAATAGTTTGGGGTATTAAAACAGAACTAATTATTATTCTAATTTCAATCCGATAACCGATAAAACTGTTTTGTTTACCTAAAACGTAAACATGTGGAACTATTTTACACGCATCTCTTTTTCTGATACATTTTCAATTGCTCATGGTTTATCCATTTTCACGTACAGAACCATAGAGAAATACGATAGGATATAAACTTAACGTTCTGTTGTCAGATCTTTTGAATTGACGTTGTTTCTAATTGCGTTTTCCATTGATGAAACCGGTGGTACCTATACTCGTCTCGTACTGAAACTACACAAGTTATATCAAATTCCAATATTGGTGTAGTCCCAATGGATCATAAATTTTGGCGCATGTCACTCAACATTACTATTAGGAAATATCATGATCTATTCTACTGGCTACTGGAATCCAAAATACTATTATTATTCGTCAATTATTTTAAAGTCACAGATTGACAGAAATCTGAATAATTATTTTGGAAACAGATAAATCGGCTATCACGTTGCAGTTCTGACCTAAAAATAATAGAAGCTCATTTAAGTAATATTTCATTCTTAAGTTTTCACGGAATACTTTGCAACTGAGGCCACTGAAGTTGAAAGTCTACCTTTGTGAGCTAGATTTTTCAAATAAAAAATGCCTTACTAGAATTTATTAACCGAAAGCTGTTTTCCTTTCTTTTCTGATATTTCGTCAGTACTGAAAAAACATTTTTTACCTATTACTACTGAAAGATTCACAATTTTTATTTTCTCTTCAACGTCTTCGTCCTGCCTGAAGTCGCTCGACCCAGGATTCCTTTATATATGAACCTTGGCACGAGCTCGTTCTGATAAAATATGTACGTAGTGCATAATGGTTTTCTAATGGAATGTGTAAACTAACAGTCGTGTTAACAATGGAACGTAAAATAATATGAATCTGAATGGAACTAGTATTAGCAAAGAAAAACGCTCTGATAAAGTGAAGTTCTGTTAGCTCTGAGTTGAGTGAAATTGAAAATATTTTTTTATGTAAGTAATTTCGCAAATTAACTTTTTTATAAATATAGTTTTGAATGTGAAGGGGACGTCATTTTCACCTAGGAGCAAGTGCTGTTGTTTGAAATTCATGTAAACGATCAGACGGTCTTTCAAAAATTGAAAGTCAATAGATCACTTTTGGCAATAAAATCTCGTCAAATATGACATTATCAAGACAGTTTTTTGTAAAGTTTCAATTTATCTATTTCATTTAATAAACGTCTTTATGAAACATTTCTTTGAGACTCGCTATCTAAATATTTTGCTTTACTAGCGTTTTTGTTACTTTGTGTTGGCATAAATGAATGTCAAAGATAGTTATTTTGATAATTATGTATTTCCACCGAAAGACAAACATGAAATCACTATTTTCAAAGATGGGTTTCAAATTTATACCGCTTACAATAATGATTGCATTATATTACTCAATTAATATCATAACAGTGTGTTTGAGTGTACAATATGTCCATTCATTTAAAATTCGGACTTCTATCAATTCCTTCACGATAAATGTGGTATTGCTTTTAGGTTTACTATGACAGAAATCCTTCGGACTCGGAATCTTTAGTAGTCCTGCACACACAATTGTTTTAAGACGCCATATTATTAATTTCGTGGAAGTGAAACTATAAGTACAGTGTGTTGGTATACCAAAATTTTACCAAAACTAAAAGTGTCAATATTTTGAGAAGTTCACAAAAATTCCAGATCAAATATGAAGATTATCTTACGGATAAGGTAAAGTTTTTTATTAACTTACAACTTAGCAATCTCAAATAGGTACAACTTTGACCGAGTACTTTCATGAAATACAAATACTTATACTTTTTGATATTTCGAATAGGTTAACAGTTTTTATTGGTGATATTTTGATAACCCCCTTGTAATTTAAAATATCTTCATTAATCTGTTAGAGCGTCTCAAATTGTAACGTTTTCGTACTATGTGTCTGTTGGCCAGAGGCGTATCCAGGATTTTTCAAAATCAAAAATAGGAGAATGAACTCTTTTTGGTGTTATAATTCTCCAGTAATACTAGGTAACTGTGCGGAATTCGCGTCGATAGATACTAAGTAAAATATAAAAAATAATGAAAATTTAGCAGTACAACAATAATGTTGAGAGCAACAGACTGTCTTTCACTTAATAAAATAGAAGGCCTTTGGTGTTGTATTGTTGACAGTCCTATTACAACAAATGTAAACAGTTCACTTCTAGAACCATTTTCAAAAATAAAAAAATTTCATTCGTAGTTTGAGTAGAACGTTATACTGTTACTATTTGTTTGAATGAATGAATAGGGTTAGTGGTTTGTAACAATTGACATTATTTTTGACAGTTAAGAAGGAACCGAATGATGGCAGCTGATGAATTAAAATCATGTGCGTTAAAATTGTAACAGGTCCGGAGCACTTTCGGTTTTACCGGAAGAAGTTTGAACTTGGTTGGAATATAGGAACACACTATATTTCATTACTGATTAATATTCTTTATCGAATTATAAATCTATATTCTTCTTATTTTAGACAATCTGATGTGACTCTTGTACTGGGTTGAGGAACTTGAATAAAGATGCCGAATACGGCATCTTTACGGTAACAAATAATGCAAATGATGAATAAATAAGTGCAATGCCAAGATGTACAAAAACAACAACTCTATGTCAGAAAAAAGTATAGGCATTTGAAAAATGATAGTTTCAGTATGAAATTGAATAGGTATATCACCACCAAAGAGAATACAGAATTAGAAGAAATGTCTTTTGTTTATTGTTATGCCAATAATAAAAGACTACCTGCAGACTGGAAAGAAATTTCAACAGTAATTCAAAAAGATGAGTTGCCGAAAGGTAACATTCACTGAAGGGAGATGGCCTCAAAAGGTAGAAAAAATATAAAACCTTTTGAGATTCAAGAAAATCAACGGTAAAATAATGATATGTAATGCTATGTTACGAGTTGTTCATTTCAGAAAAACTACATGAAATTGCTGTTTCAGTTATGCTCTTTTCATCTAGAAAATGTGAAAACTAAAAGTTTGACTTGTTCTTATGTAAACCAATGACCATTAAATTTTATTTCTATGGTGACCTCAAATAAATAAAGAAATCCAATTTATGATGAAATTATGTAGTAACTGCATTGGTTAAGCAGATACGCAAACGACAACACAAAAAACACACTTAATGTGAGATTTCCACTTGAAAGTACAAAACCACGACACGTGTTTCGGTATGCAATAGCATCTTCGGGTGTCACAATACTATCTGGGATTATCCAAAGGACTCTTAGTATCGACTTCATATTGACTAAACGAGTCTTTTCTTGACCTAAGTAATTATTCCACATTTGAATCTTTGAAAATATATTTGCTGGATTTGGGTTACCTAAAGTTATTTCGGATGATACCAGTTATTTCGAATCGGATGAATTTAATAAGTTTTTGAAGAAGCACCGTGTCACATTCAATAATTTGACAGAGTTTCAAATGGAACAGCAGGAAAAGCATTTATCAAAACTTTGTGATAAATAATTGTGATTTAAATTTAATGATTCAACCGGAAAAGTAATAAAAAATCAGGATCATTCAGGACCCTTCGGGTAATATAAAAAACCTATTGAATTATCAACATATTTCTGAACTGGGTAGAATATGGAATCGACATATCAACCAAATCATCGAGTATTCTTTCATTTCTCATTCATTTTCAGAATTAGATAATATGGACAAAGTTTTTGATGAAAATAATTCAAATTTTGTTGATGGTTCGAACCTTAATTCATTAGTAAATGAAGGAAACATTAACTGAACAAACGGTGTTTCAAATATGTTGTTTGTGTTGTTTAAAATATTTTTTTTTCGTTAACCAGCTATTGCACCCATACGAACGACAACCCTCAGAAGTGGAAACGTGTACTAGCTAAGGACTAACGAGGCCTTACCTTTTAACTTGTGATATTCAATCAATAAACTATCCCAACTCAGGTTTATTTGTGAGGAGTTTGTATTTGAGGAAAAACCAACTAGGTCAACTTACTAACTGAGGAAAAAGGTGTGATATTATATCATTATTGTATAAACTAGAATAAGGTATCGATATTTCTGTGAAGGGTCAATGTCATGTTATGAAAACTGAAAAAAGAATACAGAATTTTTGTAATATGATTTGTCAATTTATCCCGAAAACATCACAACAATTCAAATAATAGAATTTCGAATAGCGCCATAGGTCTCATCAGTGGTACTAGGCTGAACCAAAATTGTATTTCCACACTCAACTGTCATTAACGGAGAAGCTTGAGCAAGTAAAGTTGATGACACATGGCGAAGACGCCATCTATGGACTCTTCGGGAAGCCTCGTTAATCTTTGATATTCGAGGATTGAGTTATATATCGAACCCATAGATGGCTTCTTCGTAAGGGGACATTCCCCATCGTGTACCCTCTACTTCAAAAAGTTAACAGATATACAGATTGTTCCAAATCAAGTCGGTACTATTGCCAACTCCGTTATTATTGATGCTACGAATCCGGTTGAATGGGCAAACTAGGAGCATGCGAAAAACAAAAAAAATTGACAGTCGCATTTTCTTCAAAATATTTCATAAAATGATATTTTCTTTTAAATAGAACATCCAATAGTTTATCATGCATTTCGATTCGTAAAAACATTCCCAACAAAAAATCTTATACCACATTTCTTTCTAACGTTCAAAATAAACGACATATGTGGAAATATTTATTCATCTAAGTAGTACAAAAAAGTTCTTTGTTTTGGTGAATGAAGACCTATAAAAGTGACTTAGTTCAGTTTTTCCTTTTCATTTCTCTTCAAGTTTCAGTTTCAGAAATATCGATTCGCGGTGAAAGTAACTATTTATTCAAAAACAAAATTCTTCTTTCGTATATAAATGATGAATGAAATATGGAAAAATATGGAAACAAAACATTCGAAATGTAAGATTTATAAAAAATTTATAAAATTATTTATTTCAAATAATGAAATAATCCCATGAAGATGAGTATCTCAGAGTTAAAAAAAAAGATATTTTGATGAATTAAGAAGTGGAAAAATGATGATATTAGAAGGAATATTAGTGTCTTCCTGAACATCTTACGATATCCAAAATATTTCTCAGAAACTAGAGAGTAGTAAAATTGAGATTAATTCAATTCGAATATCGACAAATAAACAGTAATTGCTGTAAAAATGCTTTTCATTCAAGAAACAATCCACACGTAATTGCTTTTGAACAATTCATCAGTATATGTATTACAGAAAAATTGTTCCAGGTTGACACATAAATATGGATGACGTATTCAAAGTTCCACAACCTCCCGGACGCAAGCCCCGCTTGATTAGACCATTAACAGAGTCTAGTCAAAATTTACCAAAACATAAAACAGAGCCAGAACTACAGGCTCAGTCTTTTTCAAAAATACCTATACGATTTGCATCCCAAAGGCCAAAACGACTCCACAGAACTTACCAATTATCTGAAACGTCTCTGATTCCAGAACCAGATTCCATAGAACCCGACTCTCCATTTATAAAAGCTGACTCGCAGAATATACAAGTGGATCCTTCGACTATAAAAGTATTTCCAAGCGATACAAAGTTGGAACCTACCACACAGACAGTAACAGAAGTAGCAAAATCTTCAGCAACCAAAGTAGTACCCCTTTTAGCTCTGAAACCTGGCACGTCTGTTTTGATTTCTAAATCAGGCCAATCCACTCCACGTATAATAAGAGGAATTCCTGCTTCAACCGTGAAAACTACGGGGTCCTCCAGTTCAATGTTGAACACAAGACCAGGAACTCCCTCATCTTCGACTTCAGAATCTTCTACACAGCTGAAACCAGGAACTTCATTATTGAAATCAAAACTCACGTGCACATCAAAACTGACAAGAATATCTCCTACTTCGATGCTGAAACCAAGAATTGTACCTATGAAACCTGAGACGACTCCCTCGATCAGAACCCATTCATCTTCAATAGTGAAAACGGGATCTTCGACTTCATTTTCCAATGCAAGTTCTTCATCTTTGACTATGACGTCAGAAAAAATACATAGTTTTTTAAATATGGAACCTTCTTCAACCGTGCATACCCAACCTTCACCCGCCTATATGAATTTCCCCCCTGTGATTCCTCTGAAATCAGTATCTTCAATACTTTCTGAGAGTACTGATCTAGAAGATTCAACCTCAGCTAAAAAAGTAGCACCTTCCACTTTGACCGGGGAGGTAGCATCTTCTATATCGGTTGAAAATGTACAACTTTCCACTTCTGCTGAGGAAGCAGAACCTTCTCAAGTTCTAAAAGAAGGTTTTGCATCTCTTCCTCCTTCTTCAGGACTTGTTATTCTAGCCAACCAAGCAGCAGCTGTAGCTCAAGCAGAAGAAGAAGCTCGGAAAGTTTCTATTGTAACTCCAGTCAAAAGGAAAAAATCGGGAAAACCACTTGATTCAGCGATGATGGGAAAAGGAAGAGGAAACTTGAGGCCTTCGAGTATAAAAAGAGGGTATGTAAAATCCGGAGCACCAGCTTCGCAAGGACGAGTTCCACCAATTCTGAGAGTATTTCCTTCGGCGGAAAAATCAAAACCATCAATGTCTACTGACACTGTGCTACCTGGATCCACTATTAGAAAAACAGAAAAAAATGCTGAAATCTTAACAATAGCTACGTTCATACATAAGGTCAAGAATGGTGAAGGAGCTCCTGAAGTTCTTAATCCCGACTTGGATGAAGTTCGTGAGACTACTCTAGACATTTTCAATGAGCTCATAGAGAAAACATTCGGTGAGCAAATATTTATTCCTACTTATTGATAGTTTTATTCAATTTTTCTTTGAAATATATTGCTTTTCGCAATATTATCGTAAGTATGCAATAGCGTAAGTATGCAAGCTGGTCCAAATCAAGTAAGCAATCGGCTGGCGGAATTCGTTAGGTATATCGCTACCTGTGATTTGTACCTACATATAGGTACGGTATTTTAAATTTTGAAAATTTAAAAATGACGAGTAGTGATACGGCTGAACAAACTGCTAATTTGTGTCCCTACACTCCATCAAAAAAAAATCCTATACCCAGCCGCATATTAGGTATTGAAAAAAAATCTGTCGTAACAGTTGTGTCAAATGCAATTCAGCAAGTTCCATATCTGAGATCGTGTCTTTTCACTTCAGCTAATTTTATATGTATTGTTTTTAGCTTATAACTTATTGTATTTGAATTGTATTGTAATTTGAATTATATCCCTGTTCTGTGGTTAGGTGTAACCTCAGAGTAATAAAAAATATATGGAGATGCCCTCTCTATACAAACACAGCAGATTTGTAGACAACCAGGATATCCATCTCTCTGACAGTAGAATGTGGACAAGGGGATTGAGGGAATCTGGACTGGTTCCAGGGGCGTGATGGAAATATGTTAAGTATCTATAAATAATATTTTCAGTTACAATGATTTTATTATTACAAGATTTTATACAACTTCAAATTGTTTGGGTCAGTTTGGAACCACTTTCAGTAATCGACTTACATTTCACAGGTGTTCATTTGGGTGACAGCGCATTAAGTTTTTAATAAGAAAAAACAAAACGATGGAGTTTTGTTAATCAATATCAGATTTGAAATTAATATGTAGAGATTTTTGGGCTTAGAGATTATGAATGTTTTCGTAAAAAATCAATATGGCGGACGAGTTTGTGATTTATGGTACGAGAGTCTATGTAGAATTGGTATTTAGTGGTTTTTGTGGTTGGAGATCATTATTGTTTTATGAACATTCAAGGTATAGGTTGTTGACGTTAAGAAGAGAATGACGTCATTTTTGGTAATTTTGTATATCCAACATAACAACGTTAAAATTTCCACTGAAATGCGTTCAAAACCAATGAAACTAGTAACATTTCATTTTGTAAGTTGTTTAACTGATAGTAAAATTTCAGACGTTGCCGAATCGAAATCAACTCGAAAACTGTCAGTCTTTCTTTTCTTTTCAGAACCAATAATTTCTTTTGATAAGAACTGCGTATATTCAATATGCCTAAACCATGGTCGAAATAGTCTCAACAAATACTAAAAGTAAAGAAGGATAATAGCAATAAAATATTACAACCGTACAAAAAAATTGAAAGTTTGAAATACTGCACATGTTGGCATCGCCGTAACTTGTCATCTTGTGACGTCATTCTCTGCTTAACGTGAACAACCTATAACGGACTAATTTTGTAATTTATGGTCAGATTCTATTCAAAATTAGAATCTATAAGGCTTGTAAGGTCGGAGATTATGAATTTTGGGTTGAAATTCGAAATGAGTTTTGTGATTTATGATCCAATTTTTGTCAAAATACCAAGTCAAGGTGTTTTTGGGTCGGGAAATTGTGAATTGTTTGTAAAATTAAATAATTTAATATCGAGGACGAATTTTGTGATCAACTGTCTGTAAAATTGTATGTAGAGGTTTTTGGGGTCAATTATAATTTTTCTAAATTGGAAAAATAGAAAATGTATAGGACCATTATTGTAATGCTACTTAAGGGGTGTCAAAAGTAAGTAATTTCTTGACGAATGTAATAATTCATAAGTGCGGTGATGTACCTATAGTTAGTTCAGCTAGATTGAATATAAGTGACCGGGGGTTCCAGAATATTAATAAAACACTTATTCGAATGCCCTAAACAAACAATACAAATGGTATCATCCTTAATGATATTGAAAAAATATTATGAACAACAATAATTTACAAATCATAATACGTACATAAGTAACATTCACAAATAAACTAAGAAAATTTCCATAACAATGAAATAATAAGCCTAAAATTAACGTATATATCCTATTGATTGGCTCTCCAGTTGGAATATTTAAAAATAATTTCTTAAGCCACATCTACAATACAAAAATTCAGCCTCCTAAAATATGGCGTGATGAAAAGGTAATTTTCATATGTAACGCACCCCTTTTACTTCCCGGGCGCCCCAGTTAAAATATTTGAAAAAATCCTTTCTTACTCTAGGACTTACCATTACATCTTTATACTATGCCAGTACGGAGAAACAAAGATAAATAAATGTTAATAAGTGACTTTCGCATTCATAAGTTTAGATAAATTGTGTAATGTAGAAATTGACTAGTTTGATTTAATTTATAGTTTATTTCTTCAATTCAGAATATTTGAATGATATTTTCTTTTTAAAAATGTTTTTTACTATAATTTTTTTTGTTATCGGTGGACATATTCCGTAGTCAAATAATATTATTCGAATCATCAATAAATAATGTTGGAGAAACAGATATTAGTTTTTCAAAACCGCTTTAAAAACACAAGGACACTGAAATTGTAAACAAATTTGGCTTCCAACCCCGGTCTACCCTAAACAATAATTGAAACTATCGAATGGGGCTAATCGACTATTTGATCTGTCTTAAATTGTTTATTTAACCGTCGATTATAAAATAAAAATAGTCTGTGCCCCTTCAGCGTCTGTACTGCAAAAAAATTATATAAGGGGTGATCAGAAAGTTAATGTAATTTCGGATATAATTTGGAAGAACGAAAGTTTCTCAAAAACACTTTTAAATGAAATATTATTGAATTTTCAGAATTGGAGGAATTGAAAGAACAACACGAAGAGTTGAAAAACAAATACAAACGTCTCGAGTGGGACTATTACAAATTGACCGGTACAAACATTGATCTTTCAACTTACAATACTAATTTAAATCAGGTGAATACACGGCTGACTGAACAACTGGAGAGCCTAGCGAGCGAACTACGAACCTACGAGATTAAATGCAAAAAGTTTGAAATGAAAGATAAAGAAAACAATAAGAAATTAAAGAGACTCCAACGCATCGAGAAAGAATACTCTGACTTAAAAGTGCGTTACGACTTACTTAGCTGCAATTGTAACGAGATGATTAAAGAGATTCAACATTGGAAGTCTGAACTCAAAGAGTTACAGGATGAAAAAAGTTTTCTGCAACAAGAAGTTATCGGAGGCCAGTTATTACGGCGCACATTGCACAACACAGTTCAGGAGTTGAAAGGAAACATCCAAGTTTACTGCAGAATACGAGCACCGAGCAACGGAGAACACGATAGACCCAGGTTCGGCATTGGATTCCCGAATCAGAACAGTTTAGAAATGCAAAAAACGAAAGCTGGAAAACCAACTGATCCCGTTAAAGTGATGTTTACTTTTGACAAGGTTCTCCGACCCGTGGCCAATCAGGCAGAATGCTTTCAAGAACTCGTGCAGTTTGTACAGTCGGCATTGGATGGTTTTGATGTCTGTATTTTAGCATACGGACAAACTGGTTCAGGAAAAACTTACACTTTGCAGGGCCGTGATGAGTTAGAACACACTGGTAAGATTATTTTCAAGTTTTTGTTTGTTACTACTCTGAATAGGTACACGACGAACCAATCTAAGATATTGAATTTGAATTTAAGAGGTTGCAAGCTAAAACTATCTTAATTTTTTATTGATTTCAAAATGCCATCAGAAATGAAAGGGAAAATGTAACTTGGAATAATATCTACCTGCTCAATAACGATGATAAATTGGAATACTAAAATTATCTTCTCTGCTCCCGCAGTGACTATTTTATTATTGAGCACAGCAACCCTGGATAACGGACACTTACTTAATATAAGAGTTGAGAGAAAGCATTTACGAGATACAAAAAATCAAATCGCAGCCACATTGGGACGACTATTATAATGGGTTGGAGAATTTCGTCTCTTCACCCATAAAAAAAAAAATCTTGTTCAGACTTTCAAATAGTTCATCTGAAGGCAAATGAAATAAAATGAAGAAAATAAATTGAACTGAAAAGTCATCTCCTGAAGACGCCAATTTGGTTGGTGAAACGCTCCTCGAGAAGAGTGTTTCTGCTACTTGGGAAAAGTGCTTGTTTTGGATTTACTCTACTCCAGAGGTTTCAGTTTTACCTTGTATTAGGTTTAAAATATATGGAAGAACGAATGAAACAAATGGAATGTTTGAATTATTGAAAATACTAAAAATAATCGAACTGAAAAGTCGGAAGTAATGTAAAAAAATGAGAAAGGAATTTATAACGAAAACAAAATTTTTACTTTAAAAAGCTGGTGGAAGAGACTTTGGCTAGAAGACAACAAGAGGCCCGCAAAGAGGAGAGGTCTTCACAACCAGTGCTATTCCTTCTTTACGTCAGAAGACTGGGAGAGATGAATTGAGTCCAAGTACAATACCAGAACCTGATTCAAATCTGGATATTGCGTAGCAGCCTCACAAGAACCAAGATACCTAAGGCGGACTGCGATTCCAAGAATTGCATTTACCGGATACCCTGCAAGTGCGGAGAATCATACAACGGTGAAACTAAGAGGCCATTGAAAGTAGGTGTTGACGAGAACATAAAAAACATGCTTCGAAGAGAAACCAGCAAATCATTAACATAACATCCAGTGGTTCGAAGCTAATATTCACAGGGAAGTTCAAACTTGTAACATTCACTAAGTTGTTAACGAATAAGCATATACGACAGACTTGGATATTAGTCTAGAACGGATGACTTGGAAATAAGGAAACTGCCGAACCTAGAGCTGGCTGCAGAAAGCCTGACTTGAAATTAACATTCTTTCTTTGTTAACCGGAGATCTAACAGGAATGTCCCCTGGTGGAATAAAGATCAGGCAACGACAACGAACTAGAAAAGCCCTAAAAAATGCAAGGAAATCGGTAGTGTGGCATCCATAAGAAAGGTCCCTAAATGAATAAAACAAAGGACTGGAGAAATCTAAGAGGAACTCTTGAAGATCAAACAAACTCAAATATGTGCCAGATTCTATAAACTACTGTCAAACGAACAAATGAGCATATGAATTCAAAAAACAAGAAGAGATACTTCAAGAAATCTTCTTCGGGTGCATTGTTCAGAAATTACAAATCTAACACCAGAGTCCTGGATGTATTCAGAACTAGAGGCTACCAAAATAGCATCCACGGAGAATTGGCTGGTGGCGAAAGAAGTGGTAGATTTGAAGAAGATTAAATGGGCTGTAAATTCATCTTGCAAACAAAATCAGTTGATCAGTATTTTCTAAGACAGCCAGGATGCACTAGGGCACTAATGAACCCAAAGTGATATCGAGACTGTTGTAGAAAAGCTGTGAAAAACTGGGAAAACTGGCGGATTCGAATGGATTGACTCTAACCCGGGAGCTAAAACTCTATGGTATCATAGACAACGAAAAATTTTATGAATGTGCTGGACACGAATCATCATCTCCATATGTATACCCTGAATCAGCTATGAGGATACCAAAATCTTAGGTATGGAACCAGATTGGAGATTGGGTCTAAGTATAAGAAATACAAAGTGTTCTGAGAAGAGAAAGGAAGATTTGCTTTAACAAAGCAGGGCTCGACCAAAACCGATTACGTGCGTAATCACTGGACACTGTCCATTGGGAGGAAACCTGAACAAAATAAGGCTGTATAACATAAGCTGCAATTCCAGAAAATGCAACGGCTCCTCATATTTTATATGAATGTGAAGCACTGGATTACAGGAGGAAATCCAATATTGCAGTATTATGTTTAAAAAAGTATGATAGATATCCAACAAACACCATGTACAAACTAGTATAGGAAACCAGAGATGCAATGAGGCTCAGTGTTTTCTGGAGACTTGGAAGATATGGTCAAGTAGGATGGCTCCCAAAAACAGCAACAAAAGTTGAAAATTGACTTGATGATTTCTGAACTGGATTTAATAGTTCAATCACTTTGAGTTTAATAACGAATGATATTATCGACTCCGTTGTGTTGATATTGTTTTATTACTCACGTTCCTCAAATTAGTGAATGTTGTTGGCATTTCTACAATATGTCAATTATGAAATATAGATGAAACACCTTGAGCCCCGTAAACCGATAGGCTATAACTGGACAAAGCCACATAACTATTTTTCCAATTATACTTATTCTGAAATGGAGGCAATTCTACTCATTTTCATAAAGAGAGAGGTATTATCGTGGTTCGTGCATTGAAGTTGGGATTGTAGGCCGCCATTTGTTTGAATGTCTCCCAATTTTTCGGCGACATTAGAGGTTATCATCTTCAGGAACAAAATCGACTAAACGTTAACCAAATCAAATTTCATTACCATGTTTTTTTGGAATTTTGTTTCATTTTGTTAACTTCTATTTTCATTTTATTTTTATTTTTTACAGGTTTTATGTTCAGGGCTGTGACCTTTATGTTCAAAACGATCGAATACTTGCGTACATTCGAATGGTCATATGAAGTAAAAGCCAGTTTCATAGAAATTTTCGGTGAAAGGATTAGAGATTTACTAGATCCCAATATGAATGAGAATCCTCCTCTCGAAATTCAGGTTGATGAAGGAACAGGTCTGTCAATCGAAAACTTGAAAATTTTACCAGTCGAGTCTTTTGACGCCTTCGCGGAACTGATGAATGAAGCAGAAAGAAATCGTGTTGCCAGTGCGGCCAACTTCACTGAACGTTGTGCCAAATCGCATGCAATATACAAAGTTTCTTTAATTGGTACCAATAAGGAGTGTAACGGCTCTTACGTAGGTTCTTTGACGTTAGTTGACTTGGCTGGTTCTGAATTGTCCAAAACTGGATCGAACGAATGGTTGGAGGACAGTGCTGCCAGTCTTCCCGTGTTGGGAAACGTGCTGGTCAGCATATACAATAAGGACAAACTCATTCCGTTTAAAAGTTCAAAACTGACTTGTTTGCTCCAATTCACTTTGGGGGGCAGTTCTAAAACTTTGTTGATGGTGCATGTATCACCCTTTGAAGAAAATTATCAAGAGAGTTTGAAAACTTTACGCTTCGCTTCGAAAATCAAGGAGGTGAGACCTGTGATAAAACGAGTTAAAGCTCTGCCACCTCCTCAGCAGGCTTCTACCTCTTCTGGTCACCACTCCTAAGCAATGTTTAATGTGGACAAAGATCTCAGTTCGTACCCGTAATACACTAGTCAAAGAGATTGCACCAAAAAATGTATTCTAGTCTGAAGTCACATTTACTGATTTGATAATCAAATATTCAATTGAGAATGTTTATGATAGGTAGATAGTATTCTGTTTTATTGTGATATAAATGTTTCCTATATAACTTGGGAAAGTTGTTCAAAACGTTTTCCCAAGGTCATATGGAAGGTATATTAACTTCGGTATTGAAAGTGATTCCTTTCATAAGAGACACATCAGTTTTGAATCCCAGAGGTGACGAATTTGAAGAGTATATTTTTGGCAACTTTGAATGAAAACAAAAATAATGGTAGTGAATCGGAATCACATCTGGAGAGGCATTCACAGTTTCAGTTCTTTAGTTTTTGAAAAAGAATGTAAAATTATTACTGTTATGAAATCTAATATTACCCTTACTTTTATTATGAAATGTTCATTATAACAGATATTCTAACTACGCATGCGTGTTATTCATATCATAGAATCATAAACTACAAAGTCAACTCGACCTTGTTTATCTTTATCGCAGGTTGACTTTTGCTGATTATGAACACCTTGTATAATACATTTACTTCAAATCATAAACAAATCATGGATAACACATTTGTTACTTTCATAATTTTGACAAATTGTCAGAGTGCGCAAGTACAAAAGCAATTTACTGTTTCACTATGAATAGTTGACTTTTGATTTCTCGGAGTGCATTTGGCACAGAATACTTACATATTCTGTGATTCTGATATATATAATGTTCTACTGAAAATCAATAGCTTATCTTTCATAATGAAATCTGTACTTATGATGTACTGTTTGGAACCTTTGGTGTAGTAATGAATATTACTGGAGTTTTTTCCCAACACCAAATCGTTATTTTTAGACCTCTGCACGTGTTTCGATTACCAAGTGATCATCTTCAAGAGAAAGATAGAAAACTGGAAACTTTGCAAAACTAAAGCTAT